>PVHP010050929.1:0-11670 GCA_004024765.1 Zapus hudsonius | reverse complement strand
GGCAATCCTCCTACCTCTGCCTCCCGAGTGCTGGGATTAAAGGCGTGCGCCACCATGCCCGGCTTAAGATTAATTTTAAAATAACCAGAAAGGCTATTGAAGGTTAGTGGTCAGTTTGCTGCATGAGCATCAGTGAAAATTCTGAGTCTGACAGTGTTCTGTGGTGTGGGAACTCGGATTCCCCATCACCAGAAGGGTGCCCTAGGCAATTCAGTTAGAATGAGAAAAGGATGGAGGTTGTGCTGGCTGGGTAGAGCCAACTGCTCACCACATGAGCTAGGAAGGAGGGGAGCCAGGGAAGGGGCCAGTGTTCCCCAACCCCCTTCAGATGCATGTCCCAGTCACCTCCCACTATGAAGGTCTAAAGGTCTCACCACCTCTCGTCACCTTCTGCACCTGGACCTTTGGGGTGCCTCCAACAGCCGAGCTATAGCCGAAGTAGAACTGAGATAAGTCCCATTTTGCAGATGAGAAAATCAGCTTCCAGGCAGGTAACATGAATTCCCTGAACTCCCAGGGAAAGTCAGGATTTGAATCCAGGAAGTATGTAAGTCCATAGCCCATGTACTCCATTTGAACCACAATTATACAATTCAACCTCAGCATGCTGCTTTCATCTGCTTTGAGTGCTCCAAAGGGGAAACTGAGGGGGGAGATCTGACTAAGCCGGACAGGCCTGTCTGTCTCGCTATTTTGCCTTTGGCTAAGGAACACTGTGTGTTGCCTGCAGAGCCCAATGCGGCCTCTAGGTGGCGCATCTGAGCACTATTTTATTTATTTATTTATTTATTTATTTATTTATTTATTTATTTATTTATTTATTTATTTATTTATTTATTTATTTATTTAGCTAATCTTTAATATTCCCAGTGAGGAAAGGGTGCTCTGGAATTTTGAATGTCAAGGTCAAGGGTAGGGACAGATAGGTGAGGGAGAAGAGAAGCAATGATAAGAGGCCCACAGGTAGTAAAAAACGAGTCCCATTGAGGGATCCTTGTTAGCTTTGTGCTTGGTTCTGTGTTATCCATGAGCTCATGTTGTGGGTGGGAGTCAGGTTCAGAACGTCATCAGCCTCGGGCATGGTGGCACACGCCTTTAATCCCAACACTCGGGAGGCAGAGGTAGGAGGATTGCTGTGAGTTCAAGGCCACCCTGAGACTACATAGTGAATTCCAGGTCAGCCTGGGCTAGAGCGAGACCCTACCCCGAAAAAAAAAAGAAGAAGAAAAAAAGGAAAAAAAGAAAGAAAGAGCTGAACCAAATATGCTACAAATGTGGGGCAGTGTCAAATCTTGGCAGAATGTCTTCAGCTGAAGAGCAGGGGTCAGACTTGAGTCCTGGATGGACACACCACCTGAAAAATGGCCTCTACTTCCTTCCATAGAGGATTAGAATCCCCAAAGGCAGACTGGGCCTGACCAGGATAGGAGACTTGTCATCGAGGGACATGAGGAATGTCCCTGCCTTGGCCCTGATAGAGCTGACAGCCCTCTGTGACATCCTGGGTCTGGACCTGAGAAGGGGCAAAGCGGGAAAATGGAAGTCCGCAGGTGAGCACCCTTGGGTGGGAGGAGGTCTGGGCCTCACACAGAGACCTCGGGCCTGGCTGTGGCCCACAGAACTTGCTACGTAACCCTGCCACCAAGACCTGCCCAGCTTCATGGTTCTTCCGGCTATGGAATAGTTTTTTTTTTTTTTGTTTCATGGGAAAACAATTCCTGGTCAGGTGTGGTGGTGCACACCTGCGATCCCAGCGCTCAGAGGTTGAGGCAGGGAGGGTATCACAAGCTCCAGGCCAGCTTGGCTTACATAGAGAGATTCTGTCTTTAAAAACAAAACAGTAACATTTGACTTCCATTCATTCTCATTTGAGTAGATATAAGAAGATACAAAAAAGAGAAAGGCAAATACACTTCAGATATAAACACCTTTCAGTAGACTATCTTTCCTTTGTATGTGTGCATGCGTGTACATCTTTCCTCCATTTAATAGTAGAGGATTGGGGCTAGGGAGATGGCCCAGTCAGCAGTGTTCCCGCACAGCAAAGGGACCCGAGCTTGGACCCTCAGCACCCATATGGAAACTGCATATGGCGATGTGCACCTGTTAAGCCCAGTGCTGGGGAGGCGGAGATAGGAGAATTCCTGGGCTTGCTGACTAGCTAACATAGATGAATAGTGATCTCCAGGTTCAGTGAGAGACCTTGTCTTAAAAAGTGAGGTGGAGCCCCGTGTGGTGGCACTTGTGCTCTGGAGGCTGTGAGTTTGAAGCCAGCCTGAGACTACATAGTAAATTCCAGGTCAGCCTGGGCTAGAGCAAGAACCTACCTTGAAAAAAAAATAAATTAATTAATTAAGAAATAAAAAAATAAAGCAAGATGGAGAGTAATTTAGAAAGAAAGACACCTGGCATTATCCTCTGGCCTCCACATGCATGTGTGCATGTGTTAGAATGGACACACACACACCACTAAATATGCACCAGCACAAATACATGTGTACCCATACACATCCAAACACACCTGCAATACATGCACACCTACCCACACAAACAAAAAAAAATTGTTTAGGATTCTGGATATCTCCCAGGAACTGTATTGTTCAGTGTTCCCACAGGGATGCTACGTAACAAACATCCCCTAAACTCATGACCTACTCATTCCGACTCGCTCATGTGTGTGAGTGAGCTGGGGGTTGCTTCACATATCTAGGCTGCTGGCTGGGCCTCCTTCTGCTTCACAGCTCCTCCTCCTCCAGGGATCAGCAGGCCATCTGGAACATTCTTCTGCAGTGGCAAGAGCATACAGGGCAGCCACTTCCACCCCTCACATTTGAAGCCCCTGCTTGCATCTTGTAGGTTGTTTACTGTGCCAGCACCCCAGCTACTGACAGGAGCAGGGAGTGTGTGGGCATGGCAGGGGGATGAATTTGGAACCACTTACAACTGGTAAATGTGTTTTGAAAATATTTTTAATTATTATTTATTTGCAAGTAGACAGGAGAGAGACAATGAGAGCGAGAGAGAGAGAAAGAGAGAGAGAGAGAGAGAGAGAGAGAGAGAGAGAGAGAGAGAGAGAGAGAATGAATGGGCATGACAGGACCTCTTGACACTGCAAATGAAATTCAGACACACGCACCACTTGGTGCATCTGGCATCCATGGACACCGGGGAATCCAACCTGTCCGGGTCTTTAGGTTTTGCAGGCAAGCGTCTTAACCACTGAGCCATCTCTTCAGCCTGTTTTGTAAAATGATTTTAGTAGCGTATATTAATGATACATAATGGGTTTCATTATGCTGTCTTCATACATATAAGTAGTTCGTTTGGATCATGGTCACCTCTCTCTGTGACCCTCTTGTCCCCTTCACTTTCATGTCTTTGTTAGAGACAGTCTGTCCTGAACTTACTGTGTAGACCTGACTGGCCTTGAATTTACAGCAATCTGCTTGCTTTAGCTTCCTGAGTGAGTACTGGGATTATGGCACGAACCACCATAGCCACTTTTTAAAGTATTTATTTATGAGAGAGAGAGAGAGAGAGAGAGAGAATGAATGTATATGCTAGGGCCTCCAGCCACTGCAAGCAAACTCCAGAAGCATGTGCCACCTTGTGCATCTGGCTTTATGTAGGTACTGGGGAATCGAACCTGGGTGCTTAGGCTTTGCAGTCAAGTGCCTCAACGACTGAGCCATCTCTCAGCCCCCTTCTTAAAATATTTTATTTATTTATTTAAGAGTGAGAGAAAAGAGGCAGAGGGAGAGAGAGAGAGAGAGAACACTTTTTTTGGTGATCCAATGAAGTTGTTAGGATTACTTATAGGCAAGTGAGTGATTGTTTACCTGACTTTTAAAGCTTGTTTTCGCTTAGTTTATAAAAAATAATTCTTTTACTTGGCGGGCAGAATAACGGGTTTTGTCACGAGTCTCTGTGGATTGGAGTGCAATCGTCACCACGTCACAAGATGCACCTTCTGCCCTTTTGTTTCCTGCAGACACGGGCCTTTTCGGCGTGTCCCTTGACAGCCTGCTGGAAGCTGATCACAGAGTCCTCCCCAGCACCCAGGTCCCACTGCTCCTGCAAGCCGTAAGTGTCCCCAGCTTCGGCTTTCGTAGCCCTTGAGAGGCTGGCTGAGGGCCATGCGGAGAAGCCTGGCACAGAGGAAGAGTCTGGGCTGAGGAGGAGGGAGATCTGGGTTCAAAATCTACCTCGTTCTGAGACGTGGGTGCAGCTTGAGCCTCCAGGTGCCTGTCTTTCAGCGTCTGTGGAGTTCTAACAGTCACCCCTTAGGAGCCGTGAAGTGAGGTAATTCATAGAAAGTTCTTGGCACAGTACTTGGTTCATAGCAGTGGTAAAGCAAGCTCATATGGCCTGGCATGGTGGTGTACGCCTTTAACTCCAGGACTCAGGAGGCAGAAATCGGAGGATCGCTGTGAGTCCGAGGCCACCCTGAGGCTACATAGTGAATTCTAGGTCAGGTTGGGCAAGAGTGAGACACTATCTCAAAAAAAAACAACAACAGAAAAAAAAAAAAAAAGAAAGAAAAAAGCAAGCAAACTCCTATGGGCGGGGATGTAGCTCTGGGGTAGAGCACTTGGCCAGCATGTGCAAGACCCAGGTCCATCCCTGCAATGACAAAAAGAACAAGAAAAGCTTTTTTAAAAAATATTTTATTTATTCATTTTCAAACAGAGAGAGAGAGAGAGAGAGAGAGAGAGAGAGAGAGAGAGAGAGAGAGAGAGAGCGCACCAGGGCACCACCTTGTGGGTCTGGCTTATGTAGGTCCTGGGGAATTGAACCTCGGGGCCTTAGGCACTGAAGACAAGTGCCTTTACCACTGAGCCATCTCTCCAGCCCTAGAAAAGCTTTTATTTATTTATTTTTTGAGACAGGCTCTGTGTAGCCTAAGATGGCCTCAAAGTCTCCATGTTGCTTGGACACTGATCCTCCTGCCTCTACCTCCCAAGTACTGGGATCACAGGTGGTTCTGGGGATGGAACCCAGGGGTTCGTTCATGCTAGGTAAACACTCTACCAACTGAACTACATTCCCAGCTCTTTCATCGTTACTTTGAGGGAAAGCCTGGCCCCTTCTCCTACTGCGCATAGGGGACAGGCACAGCTCAGATCCCACTTCTCAGGGGTGGCTGGTGTGAATGCTGGTTTGTTTCTCTGGCAGCTGCTGTCCTGTTTGGAAAAGAGAGGGCTCGGCGTGGAAGGCATCCTCAGGGTACCTGGATCCCAGGCCAGGGTCAAGGTAATGCCTGGCTTCCCTCACTGCTCCAGGGTGCCTCACCTCTCTACATTCTGGCCTGTGGGAGGCCAGGAGAATTGAATGTAGGTCCTGGCTGATTGGTGGTGTACCTGTTGTGGGATTCCAGGAAAGTTACAAGGTTCACCTGAGCCTCGTGGCTCAGAACTCAGGGCCTGGAGTTACACCAGCAACACCTAGTATATGGAGGACTGTGCTCAGTGGCTTGACTCAGGAGGCCATCTAGTCTCCATAGCAACCATGTGTCTACACCTTGCAGATGAGGACACCTAGGCAATTAAGGCAGGTGGGAGAGCGGCTTAAACCGAAGCCATGGGCCATCTTCTTAATGGTCCTCCTTTCACTAGGGGCTGGAGCAGAAGTTGGAGAGAGACTTCTACACCAGCCTCGTGAGCTGGGATGAGGTGCATCCCAACGATGCATCCGATCTGCTCAAGAGGTTCCTGAGGAAGCTTCCGGCGCCTCTGCTCACAGCTGAGTACCTCCCGGCCTTCTCTGCAGTGCCCAGTGAGTGTTGGCAGCCTGTGCCTGTGGAGGGGGGAGTGGGAGGTCTCTGTGAAGACAGGACTACCTGTCTGTTTGCAGGGATTAATTGATTATTTATTCAAGAGAGAGGGAGAGAGAGAGAATGGGCATGTCAGGGCCTCCTGCCACTGCAAACTCCACGTGCATGTGCCACTTTGTGCATCTGACTTTACATGGGTCATTTACGGGGGGGAACTGAACCCAGGTTGGCAGGCTTTGTCGGCAGGCAAGCACCATTAATTGCTGAGCCATCTCCTCAGCTCCTGCTTCCTGGGATCTTGAGCTGATGGGGCAGGAAGTATGGTTACCCATGAGCGGTGAGCATGCGTGTCATGTGGATTGTGTGTGCTTCTGTCATGCATATATATTTGTATGTGTGTCGAGTGAGAAGGGAGAAGAGACCGAGGCTCTGAGAACTACGGCATCATTAGTCCCCATGTGGGACTCGTCACCTGCAGCTCCTGACACCCATGGGATGGGCTTGCCTCTCTGTGGGCGTACATACGTGTGCTCACATGTTCCTCTGTCTGCACTTGGATGGGTGGCATGGATCATACCGAGCCCTCTCTGTTCGGCGCTCTCTCCTCTGCCCTCTGCCCTCTGTCCTCTGCCCTCTGCCCTCTCTCCCTTCAGGGCTCATGGAGGACCCTGTGAATCCTCTCTGGCTTTTGTACATCACAGCCTCGTCTTCAAACATGCACAGGGCCCACTCCCTCCACATGCTTACTCCTCCCCAAGGCCCGCCACATCCTCCACCCAAACCCTTGTCCTGACTTGCCTTATCCTCGGCCAGCCTGCCTGGCATCTTGGTGGCCTCCTCGGCCCATGGCCTGCTGCTGTCTGCTGGGAAGGCTCTCCCTACCCACCGCTTCACTCTTGTCACGCATGCTCAGATGTCAGCGTCCCAGGGAGGCCTCCTGGCCTGACATGCCATGGGCCCTTTTATGGCTTTTTCCCCTTTTCTCCTGGAGACCCTGACCCCAGATGTGTGTGTGTGTGTGTGGGGGGGGGCTTTTCCAAGTGCTCACCCCTCAGTTCACAAAGGGTTTCAGGAAACCTCCCTCCAGGATGGGTGAGCTACCCATGCCCTGCCCAGGGGGGACTGGCTGGGCCCTGGCACTCCTGACCCTGGGTTGTAGCTCAGCCTAGTGCCTGTCTGGGCATGTGTGCACTCCCGGGTATACACCTGTGCTCCTGTGTGTACATGTGTGTTCGTGGGTACATGTCCACTCCTGTGTGTACTTGTGGGCTCATGTGTGTACACGTGTGCTCCTGTGTGTACACATGCACTCGCTTTTCTTTCACAAAGTATGGTGAGTTTCTTGGCCAGTGCTGGTCAGGGCTCAGCACTGTCAGGCGCAAGGCTCTGAGGAAGGGCTGCTGGACTTTGTGGCTCTGAGTTTCCCACAGGAAGAGGTCAGAGCAGCAAGGACGCAGCACCCCTGAGCCTGGGCCTGTCCCCTCTTCTGCAGACATCCCTGACCTGAAGCAACGCCTTCAGGCTCTCCACCTCCTCATCCTCCTCCTCCCAGAGCCCAACCGGAACACCTTAAAGGTAAGAGTGGCCTCCATGATCTCTGCTCTCGCTCTCTCCTCCCTGGGCCACAGGGCTAGCTCTGCATGAGCACATTCGTTCATTCCTTCCTTCCTTCAATCCTGCCAGCAGTGGCTGTGATGATCGCATGCAGTCCTTGCCCCAAACTCTTTCCTAAGGACAGCCTCTGGGGCGGTCCCCACAGGGCACGGGAGCCACCAGGTCTAACAGGTGTTCCAGGGAAGGATCTGTGTGCAGACAAGCCTGGTAACACGGGAGAGCTGCTACAAGTTCAGGGCCATCCGTTCTCGACTCTCAGAGCCTTGACAAGCCCCTGCTTTGCGCCGGAGTACACAGCATTTCCCAGACTCCGTGGACTGCAGCCCTCTGCGGTTTTGGGAGGCCTGGCATGGTACTGGTGTTCTGTGCGAGCCAGTTTTGGAAATGGTCACCCTCACTGTGACTTCTGGAAGTAGGTGTTCAGGGCAGGGGCTGGAAACAGCCTTGGTTTGGCTCCCTGCCTCCTGGCTGCAGGGTGGGCCTCTGAGGAGGCCTGTTCTTCCTCTTGGAGTTTCTGCTTCCCTTCGGGCACTGGGGATAGTGAAGCATCTTGTCAGGGTGTTGGGAGAACTATAGATCTGATATATGAGAGAGAACTCATGGAGTAGAAGATGTGTACTCAGTATATGCCTTCCTCCCTCTCCTCTCCTCGTGGTTCTTTCTCTTTCCTTTCTTCTTTTACCCACATTTTCATCTATCTATTCATCCATCCCTCTCTTCCTCATGACCATGTGGTCCCTGGCACGTTTCTCTCTCTACAAACGGCACAGTAGTGCGGCTCACTGCACAGAGTAGCTGTTGACCATCAGGGATGGAATCACGTGCCCAGTGGTAACTGCTGGGCCGGGAACACAAAGCATAATCCTTAAACTGTAGCTCTCCTCTGCCTGGGACCTCTGCTTCCCCTGCTCGGTTCCTTTGTATTTTGGGTGGACCAGGCTCCAAAGAGGAGGAGCTGTCCTAACATTCACCAGGACAACACCCACATTTTAGACCCCTGACTCTTTTCTCCTCGGAAGCTGGGATCTCACTCTCAGCTCTCAGCCTTGGGGGAACAGGGAAGAGAAGGAGTTCGGGTCACCTTTTACAAGAGCAGGAAGCTGAGACACAGACAGGACATGGAGGGGACTGGTGGCAGAGCTGGAACTGAGGTCTTCTCCTGCCTCCACTCCCACCCCTGGCACCTTCTGGTGCCATCTCAGGTGGTGCTGAGATCTGAGGCAGGCTCTATGTCCTTCCCTAGGCACTCCTGGAATTCCTCAGGAAGGTGGTGGCCCAGGAGCGGCACAACAAGATGTCTCTGTGGAACGTCTCCACGGTGATGGCCCCGAATCTCTTCTTGCCCCGGGGGCGGCCTCCCAAGCTCTCCAAGGGGGAGAAGCAGCTGGCAGAGGGCGCAGCTGAGGTGGTGGGCATGATGGTGCATTACCAGGATCTGCTCTGGACGGTGGGTACTGCGAGCCGGCAGTGAGCAAAGGGGTGGACTGTCCATGCCGGGTTCAAGGGCCCCGCCATCTTTTCATGCCACTACTTAGGTCTCTTCCAGGAACCCTCCTACTAAACTGTGTACAGACCAGGGCTTTCTTCCTCCCCTGCCTCCAGTCTAGGAAGCATATTCCCTTTCTGTCTCCAGGGCCACCTCTCAGTCACCCCCCCAGGCTTCTGATCTCCCTGGGTAGTAAATGTTTCCCAAGTCTCCCCAAAGTGCCCACCCTCACATTAAAACTTTAATGATGCTGCAAGGGTCCCATCCCTGAGGCTCAGGAACACAGGCTCAGCCTGAGAGAGACCAGAAAGAGCAGCCACAGCCCCACCCCACCTGAGCTGCGCACTTAACAAGCAGTGTGCAGGGGAAACATCAGAGAGACGAGAGAGGGGGTGCTTTGTGGCATCACCAGGCAGTGACACCATCCACAGAGACCACACAGGATACTTCCTCATACAGAGATCTTGCCTCATCTCTCCATTCGCCATTCAGTCTTCTGTCCATCCACCTGATCGCCCACACATTCTTCATCCACTTACCCAACTATCTACCCCTCACTTGTTTATCTCCCTACCCCTCCATCCTCTTAGCCACCCACTGATTCACCCATTCATCCATCTAGCTCCTCGCTTGTCTCTCTCTACTTACCTCCCTACCCATCTACCCACCCATTTACCCAACCACTCACTCATCCATCCATCTACCCATCTATCTATCATCTATTATCTATCTATCTGTCATCTATATATCTATCATCCATCTCTATCTATCTATCATCTATTTATCTGTCATCTATTATCTATTATCTATCGATCTATCTATCATCTATCTATCATCTATTTATCTATATCTATCTATCATCTATTATCTATCTATCAATCTTCTATTATCTATCTATCAATCATCTATTATCTATCTATCTATCTATCTATCTATCTATCTATCTATCTATCTATTATCTATCTATCTATCATCTATCTATCTATCTATCTATCTATCTATCTATCTATCTATCATCTATTATCTATCTATCTGTCATCTATATATCTATCATCCATCTCTATCTATCATCTATTTATCTATCATCTATTATCTATCTATCCATCGATCTATCGATCTATCTATCTATCATCTATTTATCTATATCTATCTATCATCTATTATCTATCTATCAATCTTCTATTATCTATCTATCTATCAATCATCTATTATCTATCTATCTATCTATCTATCTATCTATCTATCTATCTATCTATCTATCATCTATCTATCATCTATTATCTATTTGTTTCTCTATCATCTACCAACTATCTTCCTTCACCCATTCACCCACCCATCCATGCATCCATCCATCCACGCCCAATGCTTCCGCTCACTCCAGCCCAGCAGAGGAAGTCCTCTGTGGTCTGTTCTCATCACCAGGCCCTCTTCGGAGCTCCGAACACAGTGACTGAAGCTGTTTCTCTAAATGCACCTTGGGCTTTCGGGTCCTGGTTTTGCTCCTGCCTTTCACTCCGCCTGCAGTTCATTCCCTTTTCTTGAGAGGCGGAGCCTGGCGCTCTGCTCAAGCTTTCAGACCTGGTTCAGGTGTCTCTCATCTGCTGACAGCCTCTATAGCCCTTCACTCCCTTATGCTCCCAGGTTCCTTCTCTGCACTCAACTCTCTGAAAGAATGGTAGTAAGTAAAACATGTTAGATTATAGTTTTTTTTTTTCTGAGGTAGGGTCTCACTCTAGCCCAGGCTGACCTGGAATTCACTATCTCAGGGTGGCCTTGAACTCATGGTGATCATCCTAACTCTGCCTCCCGAGTGCTAGGATTAAAGGCATGCGCCACCACACCCGGCTAATTATAGTTTTTATTGTAGGGATTTTTTTTAATTCAAGAAATTCCTAAATGCTGTGTTTTTACGACAGTTTCAGAAAGCACAGATGCAGACAGTAAAGTGGTGGAATTCGCTATCACAGTGTCATTTTGCTTAGGCTCCCTTGCTTCCCAATTCTGTCATGTGTCAGGAAACAGCTGGCTGTCACCAGGTCCTGTGAGCCTGCAGGTCTGAGGAACTCCTCCAGACCCCTGGCTGGGGCTTCCTTGAGCAGGAGGACGCTCCAGAAGTGTTCTTGGTGACACCTGTGCCTGGAGCACAGGAGTGCAGAACCCTCCAGAAGCCTCTGGGATGGGCCTTTGGAGCTAAATGCCTGACATTGCTCCTAGTGGGGCGTTGTGGTCCACTCCTTCAATCCCAGCACTGGGGAGGCAGAGGTAGGAGGATCACCATGAGTTCAAGGCCACCCTGAGACTCCATAGTGAATTCCAGGTCAGCCTGGGCTAGAGTGAGACCCTACCTCGAGAAACCAAAAAGTAATGCTCCTGCCTCCACTCCAAGGAGTATGGAGCTAAGGACAATAGTGACCTGTCCCTCCTCCTGCCCCTGCTCCCCAGCTCCCCATCTGAGCCTTCTTCTTTCTTTCTGGCCAGGTCGCCTCTTTCTTGGTGGCCCAGGTGCGGAAGCTGAACGACGGGAGCGGCCGACGTGCCCAGCTCTGTGACGGGGGCCTCAAGACTTGGCTCTGGAGGTCGCACGTGGACAGGGATAAGATGGGGGACGGGCTCGAGGCGGTGAGTGTCCCCCAGCCCAGGGCGGATGGAGGAAGGTTCCTGCCACCAAGCTGGCAGGGTTGACCGCCTGTGGCCACCAGGGGGCGCGCGGATCTCATCGCAGAGCTGGGACCAGGCATTGGGACAGGGACCTCCTGGAAGATGCCTGCCCTGCACTGTGTGCCAGGGTGAGGGTTGG
>PVHP010050928.1:0-11641 GCA_004024765.1 Zapus hudsonius | reverse complement strand
ATATATATATATATATACACATATATAATTAAGATACATATAATTTTAAATCTATATTCCACATCAAAGAGAAAACACATGTTATTTTTCTTTCTGAGTCTGCCTTATTTTGCTTAACATGACTTCTAGCTACATCCATTTTTCTGCAAATGTCACTTCATTTTTCTTTATGGCCACATAAAAGCCACTGTGTATATATGCTACATTTTCTTTATCCATCCATCAGCTGAAAGACATCTAGGCTGTTCCATTTCCTATCTATTTTAAATGATCCAAGTCAACATTTGAATGAGTTTAGGGAGGATAGGCAAGGCTTCTGTTTTTGTAACAATGCTTACCAATTCTCATTGGCTTATACTAGTATGCTCTGTGCCCATTAGCTCAGCCCAGGGGAGAAGCTTCCATCTGGAACATGACCAGTGATCATGGCAGAGAAGAGACATTGACAGGGTGTTGCTCACAACTCACTGTGCACTTGATAAGAAACCCCAGACCTTACAAGTGGCCAGAAAAGGGGAGAAATGGAATTTACCACATCCAGTACTGTGATGCTTGCCTGATCCGCTCCATATACACCCAGCTTCAGTTTCCTCATCTGAAACGTGTGAATACTAAGTTGATCTTACAGGAATATTATAAATAAATGACATATACAAATCACAACTCTAGGCACACTGAGTTGTAGTGATTTGGGTTTGTATGTGAAATTCTTGGCTTCGGGTTCAACCTTTGTTCAGTGGAATGACAGATTAAGATACAGAACTAAAAGGTTGCCCATGAAACCAGCAGACATTGCGTTAGAAAGTGCTGCTGCTCTCAGTGGGCATGAATCCACCCTTAGTGGAAACAGAGGACCAGGAAAGTTTCCAGAACAACAATCACCAGCAAGAGCGCGAAAGTGTGAATGTGATTATGTCAGCAAGTATGCAAAGTGCTATGCACTTCTGGAGGACTCTTTATTTGGGACTCATTAAATGCTTGGAACCAAGGAGATTGCAAGGATCCTCTTGGGGAAGTTACTTCAGGCCATCAAGACACTTCAGTGTCTATTTGCAAGAGAGGAAAGCAGCAGAAGATGAGAAGAGAGAGTCTCAATGTGGATACCAAAGAGCCAGAGCACAAACCTATAGACTGATAGTCTCTTGACCACTGTAGGATCCCCCTGTGCCAACCTTTGTCTCTGAGGGTCTAGAGTGTTCTGTGATATTAAAAACACGATTGGGAGCTGAATGAGGTACTATAGGCCTGTAATTCCAGATCTTGGGAGCCTAAACTGGAGGGATTGCAAGTTCCAGGCCAGTCTGGAATACATTCTGAGACCCTGCTGCTATAAACCAACACACACACAAAGCCAAATGAAAAAAACCCAAAACAAAAAAACACACATAACTCAAAAACCAAAACTGATGTTTGTTGGTGGTTATGAGGTGGGTGCTGTCTCTGGAATGGTACAAGTTCCCTGTTGCTGCTGTAACAAACTACCTCAGATTTAGTGGCTTGAAACAACACAAATTTGACATGTTCAGAGGCTTGTTGCCTAGGTGATTCTACCTTCTGCCAAGTTTTTATTCAACCTTTACTATAAGTCAGGCACTGTTCTAGAGAGCTAGGATACAGTGAACAAAGTACACAGAGATCCCTGCCCTTAAGGAGCTAACATTCCATCCGGGGACTATAATCATGTGAAATGTTAGGAAGGGATGGGACTATGAAGTAAACAAGGGAAGAGAAAAGTGTGCTGGGGTGGGATGCAGCAGAAGAGAGTGTGCAAGGGAGCAGTCAGGGTAGGGCTCACAGAACAAGTGAGATTCAGGCCAAGGGCATTCCCACAGCTGGAGCAAAGATTCCGAGGCAGAGCACTCCTGGTCTAAGACACAGACAGAAGCCCATTGAGGCTGGAGGGGACACTGCAATGGGGAAAGTCACAGCAGGTGAGGACAGAGGGGTAACTCGGGCCAGCTGAGCATCGAAGGCCTTTGTGTAACCAACTAGGCCAAACCCAAAGTGAAAAGAGAAGGGAAGTCAAGCAAGCGCTCCTCAGCCTCTAGTCTGGGTCTCTGTTCACCCCTCTGACTTGGGCACTAAGCCCAGGTGACCTTGCTTAAGTCATAATAAATGACTTGAAATACACAAATCTCCGGAGTTAAGCCCAGGTGACCTTCCTCAAGTCAGTGATAATAGCTGGGAGCCATGCTCCCTCCTCGTCTGTGAAGAAACCTGCACCGAGTTCTTTCCTACATCCATCTGCTCAGCTTCACTGAGCAGCCATGAAGAAGTCTTCTCAGCACTGGCAATAGGGTTTCAAAGATCCTTTGCTTGGGCCTCGGGAGATGGCTCAGCAGTTAAAGGCACTTGCTTGTAAAGCCTTCTGGCCTGGGGTCAAATTTTCCAGTATGCACATCAAGTGGTGCATGCATCTGGAGATTGTTTGCAGTGGCAAGAGGCCATGGTGTGCCCATATTTCTCTCTCTCTCTCTCTCTCTCTCTCTCTCTCTCTCTCTCTCTCTCTCTCTCTCTCTCTCTCTAGTTTGCCAAGCTAGACTTGGGTGGAATTGTTTGTTGGCACCCTATTTGGATGAATGGACATTTGTGCATGTCTTCCCAGAGAAAGTCATACAACAGCACCATGCCTCTCTGCTCAGCACATTCCCAGACCCAGAGGAGCTGAACAGGGATCCGAGATCCAGGCTGGCAGCATCCTTCCTGCCTCAGCTGACAGGCCTAAGAGGGCGGGAGAAGCCTAGAGCACAGGTAGATTTGTCCCGCTACTCATCTTCCCCTTTGACAATGACATTGATTGATTCTCCCATTTCAGCCCGTGCTTTCACTGAATGTGTGGCAAGCCCTCTTCTGGGTTCTGAGAATCCAACAGCCAACAACATGGACAAGAATTCCTGCTATGTGTTTATATTCCAGAGGTGGGGTACAGTCAATAAGACAAAAAAGCAAAACTCAGGTATATGCAATATAGAAGGAATATAGAGAGTGTTAGGGGTGCAATCTAGATTACAAGGAAATATAATCTAGGTCGATGTCCAAGGTCATCTGGGAGGAAGACAATGGTCACTTGGGCCACATGCAAACTGTTGTAGTCCAGTTATGATATGGGGCTCAGGAACAATGATCTCCTGTGGGGTTGTATATCTTCTCTAATTCTGTCCATGTTTGTGCACACATTTCACTCACTTGTCAACCCTGACCATCACTGTCATTGTTGAGTGTAACTAAGTCCCAGGCACTGTGTTTCATGCTTGCACACTTCTCATTTAATCCTTACAGCAAACATGGCTATGCCCAACTCAGATATGACAGAATTGAGGTTAGACATTTTACATATTACTCTAGACTGGATGTTTGTGTCCCCCTAGCTTAATGCCCAGTGTAATGGTTTCAGAAGGTGAAGCTTTGGGAAGTCATTAGATTATGAGGTGAGAGCCCTCACAAATGTAATTAGTGCCCTGTGACAAAGATTCCAGAGAACTGGTTGCATGGCGTTATGATTTTCATAATTTCTGTGTAGTGGGGCAAAGGGAGACATAATTTGAGTCAGGTCACACTGTATCTTCTTTCTAATTCCAAATTAATAAATACTGAAGCACCTCACTGTCAAAGCTCCTGAGGAATGTAGCAGAGAAGTGAATTGAGTAGTCAGAGTCATTGCCCCTCTATTTCCACTTGGCAGGCATGAAATTGAAGCATAGACAGACAGTTTAGCTGGTTTGTCCAGGGTCACACATACAGTCTATGATGGAACCAAGACTAAAACCAGGCTGTGTTCCATTCTCCCCATTGCTTTGGCTTAAAAACTCATGCAAACTTTTGTGTAAAGCAAACATTTATGATTTAGAGGCATAGCAAGATGGAGAATGGAAAGCAGTCTCCTCCCCACCCTGTTCCTTAGACCCACACCCCATATCCCAGAGGCAACAGCCACACATCTTTGCAGTGTTTTCTCATTCTTTGCATCTTACCTCAATGGAAAAGACAGAAGAAGATAGGATCAGAATTTTAGAACCCTTGTCCTGGCCTGACTTGGGATTAGAACCAGTTAGGTTATCTTGGGCAAATATCTCAGAGCCATAGTCTTTCATCTATAAGATGAGACTTGTGTCACCTGACCCCACGTTAGGAGACCAGACAGAACATGAGAGGAAGTTCACAGTCAGTCCCTCACTGTCACACGAAGGTCAGCTGCTGTCACTCTGATTCCTTCTCTCTGGAAGAGCCCGGGATCAGCTGTTCTCTTTCTACTTCCTCTCAGAGATTATGGAAAGGATGGATTAGATATGGAACTCATTTCTACAGGGTGAAGGAAATGTTCTACATTGTATCAAGTGCAATTAAAGTTAGACATTAGAAGAAACTTTGTTTTGGAATCCCCAAGGGGGTTTTGAGGTCTCTGTTTTTGAAAATTTCTCAGAAAATACTAATTATAATACATTAAGGCTCTGCTCTTCCCAGAAGCAAGGGGATGGATAAGATGGGCTCTCTATTTCCTTCCTCTCTAGAAAATAGAATTCAAATAGGAGAGAAATTTAAGCCAAACCATCCTCCACCCCCAGGTCCAGTTTCAGGGTGGCCAGATGGATAAACAGCCACCTCCACAAGTAAGATGCCTTCTATGGACCTTTTCTTCTTGGAATTCATTAATTATTTTGAGTCAGAAAGAAATTGAAGCCAAATGACCTTCTGCCCCTAGGTCTAGCTCTAGGGTGAGCATACAGGTTAGTGACCCATTAAAGTCTGGTTGTTCCTACCAGTTTGCTAATTTTAGGCAAGCTTTCCAAAATGACCTTCTACCTTAGAAAGTGCCCTACAGCTGGATGTACCATTTAGGGCACAGAAGAAAGTTTCTACCCTTGAGGAAATGAAACGGCTGGAATTAGATGGGGATTTGGGGAAAGGACGTGGAAAGTTTCATCTTACAGGAGGAGACATACCGGAGAGGCTGTGTCATCTGCTTCTTGGATACCCCCAGGAACTGGAGTGAGGCCTCCATCCTTTTATGCCAGGAAGGGAGAGACATGGAAGGACAGGATTGGCCTGCTCTGTTGTGTCTCAGGCCCACAATTCCTTTAATATTTTGTGGCATGTATGAAGGATTATCAGAATATGTCCCTAAATCTCCAAAGTTCAGCACAGGAGCATTTACAGGAGCACGAGCTCCTTACTGGTGGCTACACCACTGAAGAAATTGTCTCTCCCTTCCCCAGTGATCAATAACTACCTAAAGTTACAGGGAAGGTTTGTGGCCTCATGAGTCTCTCCTCAGGGATGAACAGGGCCTCATGGGCCCTTTCCCTCCATGACAGGATGTTGACAGGTCCACTCTTGTACCAGCAACCACACTTCTGTGGGCTCTGGAGTACAGTGGGGTGTCAGGCTCTTCTGACAGCCTTCCACCTCACCCCACTCCTTCCTCAGGCTCTTACATTCTTTCCACTTCCTCTTCTGTGATATTCTTTGAGCTTTGGACGAGGTGACGTGGATGATCCATTTGTAGCTGAGCATTTAACTGTCTCTTATTCTCAGCACTCTGGTGAGGGATTAGTCTCTGAAGTTTTCCTTGCCCATTGCAAAAAGGAACATTCATGACTTAAGCTGATGAATATTAACATAGATATTTAGAAGGCATTTTGATGGGCACCCCTCAGCATATGTTCTTATGCTGTCCTTCAATAATAGCGCTCAGTCAATAAAGTGCTTGCCTTGTAAGCATGAGTTCCTGGTTTGATCCCCAAAGTGACAGTATGGTGTCATGTGTCTATAATACCAGCACTGGGGAAGTAGAGACAAGATCCATGGGGTTCAGTGACCAGTTAGTCTAGACTAACTGGTGAGCTCCAGGTCAGTGAGAGACTTCATCTCAAGAAAAGATGGACAACAATGGGCTAAAGAGATGGCTCAGTAGTTAAAGGTGTATTATTGAAAAGTCCGTCAGCCAGGTTTGATTCTTCAGGACCCATGTAAAGCCAGATGCACAAAGTGGTGAATGCGTCTGGAGTTTATTTGCAGTGGCAGAAGTCTCTGGTGCACACTCCCATTCTCTCTTATCCTCTCTTTCTCTTCTTGCAAATAAATAAATAAATAAATAAATAAATAAATAAATAAATAAATAAATAAAGGATAGACAACATTTCTGAAGATGACACCCAAGGTAGTCCTCTGACTTCCACATGCACACATGTGCATACCCACACCCACAGTCATGTACTTGCACACATGAACACCTATACTCACACATATACAACTGCATAAAAAATAAGTATCTTTAGGAGCTAGAGAGATTACTTAGTGGTTAAAGACATCTGCTTCACTATCCTGCTAACTGGAATTCAGATCCCTGGCACCCACAAAAAGCCAGATGCAATGTGGTACACAGGTCTATAATTCCAGTGTGCCTATGGCAATGGGAGGCAAAGCCAGGGGAATCCTGAAGTCTGGCCTTCCCAGGGGCAAATAACAACTGAAGACCCTGTCTCAGACAAGGTGGAAGGGGAGGACCAACACACCAAGGTTGTCTACACACACACACACACACACACACACACACACACACACACACACACACCCCTTTAATTGGCAGGCTCATGTACAGCCAACCCAATGAACTTGGCTTTCAGCTAGAGCAATCAAGGCTGGAAAAGGAAGGGGCCTTGTAGGAGCTGAGTCCAGTTAGCCCAGGTCTAAAACAGGAGCAAGCACTCAGATTATACTCAGTGCACTCAGGGGTTAAAGCCTAGTTTGAGTCCATGACCACATCCTCCTTAGTATCTAACACCTCTTTGCTCTGGTGTTCTCATCGGCATTATGGGAATAACCACACATCTTCTATTTTTTTTTTTTTTGATCCAGGACCACATCTAGTTACTGTTATTTTTGGCTAATATATTAAGAATTTTTATTTTTGTATATTTTCAAATGATTGGGAAAATTCAAAGGAAAACAATAATTTGGGACATGAAACTTATATGAGAACCAGATCATTTCAGAATCCAGAAATGTAATTTTATTGGAAACCAGCTGAACCACTACCTGGATATCCTTTTCACGGAAAGCCCAGTATATACGATCAAGGGCATGGCACACAGAAGATGCTCAACAGACGGTAGCTACATGTGGTTGGGTGGTGCTAACCCACCAGCCTAAGGACACAGGGCATGGTTGGCACAGAGGTTAGAATTACATACATTGTATATCAAGGAAACAAAAATGACCAGGAAGAAAGAGACCCTCCCATATGTGGGGAACATTGCTGCTCCACTCTTCTCCCTTGATAGGCAATGCTGCCTCTTCAGCAAGGAGCTAGGAAAATTGTCAGGCGTTTCCCGTCCTGCTTGCTTCTACCCTTTCCATGTGTAGATCGTTCAACTACCCATCAGCCTCCATGCTGGACAGGTCAGGGTCCTGTTGCTGGGTGCCCGTCTCTGGATCTGATCCCCAGCAGGGACAGAGGTAGGTCCAGTAGGGATGCAGTGTAAGCGAATGCCAAGTGTGTTGGGGGCGGGTGACCAAGGGTTCCGCAGAGCCCTGTACTTTAGGTGGTGGAAGACGATGCCTATCTGCCATCAGGACTGTGAGAATAAATCAGGAGCCTTTCCCAGCCCTCGCCTGGTAGGTGGGCGCCTAGTGGGACCAGATGTTACTACGGGTCACACTTTTTATAAGTTTATAGGTTTTAAAAGGTCAGGCTCTCTGGTGGTAAAAATTTTACAGACCAGTAAAACTTTACTGCAGAAGATGAGAAACGCAGCTGTGATGGAAAAGGCTGGAGCCTGGAGTCTAGAGGACCGACAGCAGCTCCACCCGTCACCACCTGGGAATCAAGGCCACTCAGCGCAACTCTCCCAGCTCTGTGTTTCAACCTGGGAAATGGGACCAAGAGGAGTGATAAGAAGCAGGAGGATGTGAGACAGCATCCCTGGATGGGTTATGGATGATCCAGATGTGTGTGAGTCTTCCTCCCTAGGTGCCAGGGACATTGCATACAAAGAGAAGCCCCCAGGACCATGGGTCTTGCAGTCTTTGAGTTTTATTGCCCAGACTGGCCCACTGCCATATGCCTGTCTGCCTCCACTCCCTGGGAGGAGCCTGGTCGTCTGCAGGCAGAGCTAAGGAATCAAATTAGCCAGGCCTCTGTTGCTCCTCTTCCCCACCAGCCAGGGCGAGTTCATCAAGGCCTCGTGCTAATTCTTATCTTGTTTAAAAGGGGCAAAAGTGACTCCTCAGTTTCATCTGAGGCAATTTACACCCTGCCACTGGCCACGGCTCCAACTCCCCATTGTCTGCTGTGCCATCAAATCCATTATTAGGAAATTTCTTCAGGGGAAACTTGATTGCTATTCCATCAGAGAAGCTCCCAGGCAATATATCTCCATCCAAGGCCATGGCCTGCCTGGCTCCCTTTAATCGTGTTACCTCGGGAGCTAATTCTCTAATGTACACAAGGCATAGAAGACATCCTCTTTCCCCCTAACCCAATTGGACCGCCCCAAAGGATTTCAGGAGCGAATACAGAAATGAAGACTTGCGGCCCAAGGGACAGTCTCAAGACTTTCAATTTTTTTTTTCAGGGTTCGGGATTGAATTTAGGGCTTCACACATACTAGCCAAACACTTTTCCACTGAGCTATATCTTTGGCCCTCTTTTTATTATTTATTTATTTTTAATTGTGAGACAGGGTCTCACGAAGTTGTTTAGACCAGCCTTGAACTCACTCTGAAGACCAGGCTAGCTTTGAACTTTTAATCCTCCTGCCTCGGCCTACCAAGTATCTGTAATGACAGGCATGTGTCACCATGCCCAGTGTGGTGGTTTGAATTAGTCCCTCATAAACTCATGTGTTTTGCATGCTTGGTCCCCAGCTGATGGCAATTTGGAAGGTGGATCCTTGCTGGTGAGTTGCTGGGAGTGGCTTTAGGTGTGTTTTAGCCAGCTTCTCCTTGTCAGAGTTGGCTCACTCTCCTGCTGCTGTTGTCCACCTGATGTTGGCAAGGAGGTGATGTCCAGCCTCTGCTCATGCCATGCTGTCCCTTGCCATCGTGATACTTCCCCTTTGAGATTCTAAGCCAAAATAAACAACTTTCCTGCCATCAGCTGCTTTTGGTCGGTGTTTTGTCCCAGCAGCCAGCTGGTCACTCACTGCCTCTGTTTTGTTTTCTTTTTGATCATGTATTCCAGGCTCATCTCAAGCTCTCTATATAGCAGAGGATGCCTCCTGCTCCATCTGCTGAGTCCTGGGATTAGAGGTGTGTGCACCAGGCTCAGTTTATGCTGTGCTGGGATGGAACCCAGGGCTTCATGCGTGCTAGGCAAGCACACTATCAACTGAGCTATGGCCCCAACCCCTCATCCTTCTTTTTGAAAATGTATTTTATTTATTTGAGGGAGAGAGAGAAAGGAAGAGAGAGAAGAGAAAGAGAAAGATGGAGAGAGAAAGAAAAAGAGAGAGACAGAGAGAGAATATGGGTGTGCCAGGGAATCCCACCACTGCAAATGAACTCCAGATACATGTACCATTTTGTACATCTAGATTTTTATGTGGGTACTGGGAAATCAAACCTGGCCAGTCAGGCTTTGCATGCAAAGACCTTTAACCACTGAGAAATCTCTCCAACCCCCCTCACTGTTTCTTAATGGGTCCTAATACGCGCACATGATAGGCACCCCACTCCACAGTCAGTGTAAAGGACCAATCCCCAAAGCAAGGTGATACATTCTACCCCTGGGTTCATAGGTCATTCACCCCCAGCTGCCTGTCTCTCTTTTTCCACCTCTTAAGTTCCACCCTCCATTTCTCTTCTCTCTTTTCTCCTTGCCTTGTAGTCTTCAGTCTTCTCCCTGACATCCCTTCTTTCTCTTCTTTTCTTCTTTTAGTTTTTTTCTGGTGTGTGTGTGTGTGTGTGTGTGTGTGTGTGTGTGTGTGTGTGTGTTTGCCAGATCGAGGTCAATGATTGACATCCAATGTCTTCCTTGATTCTCTCCACTTTATTTACTGAGGCAGGGTTTCTCAAACCCAGAGCTTGCCTATGTCTAGCTAGCCAACTTGTCCCAGGGATCCCGTCTCCACCTCCACCTCTCTGGGGTTGCATAGGTTCCCCATGACATTTTGTGGGTGCTGGGAATGTAAAGTCAGTCCTGGGCTTGCAGGGTAGTGTTTATCCACAGAGCACCGCCCCAGCCTTTTGTGTTTGTCTAGAGCCTCCATCCCATTACTATTGTTTTATCTTTCTGCTTCTTCTTGCCCTTTGCTCCTACTGTGGTCCGGCCCATTTCAAGTCAGTTCTTAATGCTTTCTCCTGATTGTCTCCAAACAGCTTAGCTTGGAGATGGACCAAGGCTCAGAGTACAGCATCTGGGAGTAGTGATTAGAGTGTGGGGGAGCTGATGTCTGCTCTTTAATGATGAAACAGCTACAATGATAACCCCAAGTGTATCTGCTAAAGGCCCAGCTCTGGCTTACTGCCACGTGAAGAGACCCCATCACTGAAGGACAGAGTTCTTCATGGAGGCTTCACAGTGCTCGTGCATGCAAGCAAGGGGAGAGGTTTCTTCAGCAGTCTGCAGTGGCTTTCTAAGTGGCTCTAAGTGGAGGTATGTGGGAGCTTAAGAGTCTCTGCAGGTTTTGAGGGTGCACTAGCTTTCCTGGGGTGGAGGCTCCTTCAGAACCTCAGATGTGGGCCTAGGATGATGCCTGAATCCTCCTGCCTTACCTTTCTATTCAACATGGAGTCTCAGGACATTCATTCTGGCTCTCCACATTCTCGATGAGTCTGTGGCCCCGATTTCATCACACGTTTCTACCTTTTGTCTCATCTTCATTATCTCAAGGGAAAATCTTTGGGCTGATTTTCCTTGTATTTCTGAATCGTGCAGTGTTGGAGATCATGAGTATAGAGGAAAGTGAGCATGGTCAAGCCTTCCAGAGGAAAAATCCCTGGCTAAAGCCCTGTGAAGCAATCTTACCAACGAATGGCGCAGGCCATGTGCAGACTTCGCAGAGTACACAGGCCATCAAGGTGTTTGTGTTAATTAGAATTCGGGGCCTGGGGATGCAGCTCAGTTGCTAGAGTGCTTGCTTAGCATGCATGAAGTCCTGGATTCCACCCCAGCAGAGCATAAACGGGGTATGGTGGTGTGCAAAGGTAATCCGAAAGTGGAGTCAGGAGGATCAGAAGTTCAAGTCATCCTTGACAACATAGTGAGTTCAAGGCCAGTCTGAGCAACCTGATGCCCTGCCTAAAAAGAAGAGAAGGAAAGAAAGTAAAAGGAAGGTCAAGCATCGTGGTGCACACCTTTCATTCCAGCACTTGGGTGGCAGAGGACAGAGGATTGCTATGAGTTTGAAGCTATCTAGGACTACAGAGTGAAATACAGGTCAACCTGGGCTAGAGTGAGACCCTACCTCAAACAAACCAAATGAAAAAAGACAAAAAAAAAAAAGGGCTGAAGAGATGGCTTAGCGATTAAGGCATTTGCCTGCAATTCAGAAGGACCAGAGTTCGATTCCCCAGTGCCCATATACAGCCAGATGCACAAGAGGGCGCATGTGTCTGGTGTTCATTTGCAGTGGCTTGGAGGCCCTGGTGCGCCCATATTCTCTCTCTGGCTGCCTCTCTCTCTCTCTCTCTCTCTCTCTCT
>PVHP010050927.1:0-11642 GCA_004024765.1 Zapus hudsonius | reverse complement strand
TAATAGTCTTTTCATTGTTCTCCAGTGTATCAGTGGCATAGAGAAATTGCCATTGGATTCCGTTTTTATTTGTTTTAATTTGATTTTTGGTTTTTGGTGTTTTGAGGCAGTATCTCACTCTAGCCCAGGCTGACCTAGAATGCACTATGTTGTCTCAGGGTGGCCTTGAACTCAAGACAATTCTCCTACCTTTGTCTCCCTGAGTGCTGAGATTAAAGGTGTGCAGCATGATGTCTAGGATTCTGTATTTTCTTTTAAGGATTAGTTATCTCAGCTTATCAACCACATGAGAGTGGGTAGGAATTAACGTATCCTATTCTGTAAGATTCCATAAAGTATTCTCCAAGTCCTTGGATGGTACTGACAGAGGTGTTATATCCAGAGAAAGAATCCCAGCATCACAATAGCTGCAATAAATGGCTTTTTGCCACATTATGGGCCTTCATTAATGATAATGGCGGGTCCTTATTTTGGACTTTAGGATAAACTACACTGAATGGTCCATGACAAACCTCCCATGTCCATGATCCTGTTGCCTGTGCAGGGCCAAAGCTGAGGAGCCATGAGTTCAGCCTTACACTCCACTGGGATTATTGAGCTTTTCTTGAGGTCTCCCAAATGCAACTTACTTGGAATAGATAAATCCTCCTTCTGTTTACCTCTAGCCCCCTGAGAACATCTCTGAAGGGTTTACTTCCAGGCACTGTTAGTGATTTCATCCCCTCTAAAAGATATCATATTAGTTAATTTCACCTCCCTGTGACCATATTAACTGGTGGAAGCAATGTAAAAGGAGTGCAGATCTCTATGGTGGTAAAGAAGTCAGGGAAGGGACTCAGTGGTTAAAAGGCACTTGCTTGCAAAGCCTGCTGCCTGGGTTGAAATCCCCAGTACCCACACAAAGTCACATGCCCAAAGTGACCTGTGTGTCTGGAGTTCATTGCAGTGGCAAGAGGATCTGCTGTGACCATGCTTGCTCTCTCTCTCTCTCTCTTTCTCTCTCTCTCTCTCTCAAAAGAGAAAGAGAAAGAGGGGGAAATGGAGAGAGAGAGAAAGAGAAGAGAAAGGGAGAGAGAAATGGAGAGAGAAAGAGAAAGAAAGGAAAAGATAGAATGAGATAGAGAGAGATAAAGGGAGAAAGAAAGAAAATAAGTTACAGCAGAGGAACTCAGATCAAGGAGGTGGCAGTGTATGGAAGTACCTGTTTACATCATAACAGACCAGGAAGGAGAGTCCAGTAGTAACTAGGGGCCAGGGCTAACCTTCAAAGGCCACTTGGGCCAAATCGATTCCATGCACTGATGGCCCCAGAGTCTCTCAACCAGCACCACCACTTGCTGATAAGCAGGCAAACCATGAGCCTCTGTGAGGTTGAAGCCTGTCATGGAGAGCTCTGGAAGGGAAAGCTTTCAAATTTTTACCCCACAGGGGCTTTCACTCTTTCTAGTCCACTTTTACCCCTATACCCAAGAATTTCATAGTTACATATTTGTTGATCTTATTCATGATTTTGACATTCTTTCATTTAATGAATTAAATATCACCAGGCCACCTATGACTGTTATTTTGGAGGGTAAACTAAAAACATACCTATTAGGGACATGTTTGATTTATTATAGCTTGCAAAATAATTATGATAAAAGATGGTTTTCATTATCTTAATCCTCACCTCTAGCAACTTCAAATAAGTTATGGAAAAAAAAAGTTTCGTAAGAATAAATAAATAATAAAGTAATTTTGCTTTGGGTTTTGGAAAAAGATGGACTTTCATTAAATTCACGTTTCACACTTTCTCGTGTTTCTCCTTAGACCTGTTTACATATTTGTATGCTGGCTGACTAGGCTTAAGGGGAAAATACTCAGCTATGGAAACTTATACCTTATACAAATCCATATGGCCTGGTTAGTACAGTTGGAGTGAACTTTGCATAGCTACACTAGGAAACCTAATTATTTTTCTAGGAATTTCACTTTCTTATGATTGATATCTTTATAATCCATAACTAGATACATTGTAGTGTATGAGCAAATCTTATGATGGAACCCACATTTACACTCTCCCTGTCCCAATCCATTGGGTATCCTCCTCACTGGGCATACTGGATAAGTCCATGGAGTAGGGGGTGATGGATTATACTACTAGAGGTAGCCAGTACCCCCATCCCCCACTTTGTGTGTTGTTGCTGAGGGGGGCAATGTCTCTGGATATTCTCCCCCACCATGGCTCCTTCATTCTTTCTGAACCCTCTCTGGGAATCCATTCATTTGCAGACAAATGTTTGTGTGCTATGGAAACCTACAGGTGAATTTGGTGGGCATATTATGCCCCTCAGGCTGCCCCCTAAATACTTATGTTTATGCACATATATTAATGCTCCTCTCACTTTGGGTGGTGACCACTGAGGTCATTCAATTCTCACCAAAGTTCTGAGAAGAAATGAGAGTGGAATGTTCAACACTAAATAAGACATCTCTATCACATCTTCCAAGGCTCAGGGACCATTGTAGAAGAGGTGGAAGAAAGAATGTACGAGCCGAAAGAAGGGGAGGAATGCTTAAAATACTGTCATCCAGGCACAAAGTGGCTATGGTCTTCATGACCTCACAGTGACTGAAGCTACATACAGACCTGATTAATAGGAAGAGAAAATAAATATCAATGGCATTAGAATAGAAAAGAGACTTGCTAGGAAGAGGAAGGAATTCAGTAGCAGAGGGATTGGGAGGGAATTATGCTCATGGTATATTGTCTATATGTATGGAAGTTGTTAATAAAAAAGTTTAAAATAATTAAACTTGGAGCAGATGCTAAGCCCTCTCAGTCAGTATCTATACCTTTCAATAGCTTCACTCTATCAAATCTGGAGCAAATGGGTAGGTTTTAGTGCTCGGAGCTAAGTCAACAATAACAAAGGGTTTGAGAATTGGCTCTGTACTAAGCAATGTGCAAAGATCACCCTGTTAGACAGAAAAATGAGAAGGATCTCAACAGAGAACTCGAGGGACAACATTCTTACCTATTGACACAATATCCTAACATGAGAGCTTGTGTAAGGACACACGAATAGCTGTCTTTCATATAGATGAGGAGAAAGACTATATATATTAAAAATTACTTCTTTTATTATTGCTTATTTATTCTTATTAGACTTTTTTCCCATAACTTATTTGAAGTCGCCAGAGGTGAGGATTAAGATAATGAAAACCATCTTTTATCATAATTATTTTGCAAGCTATAATAAATCAAACATGTCCCTAGTCTATACATATATATACATATGTATATATATACATATATATATATTATTCATAGTATATATAGAGAGAGATAGAAAGAATATATATATATTCTATATATATTTATAGATATTTTATATATCTATAAATATATATTCTTCAGGGCTATTAGAACATCTGGTTATCAGGTTATTTGGAAAAAAATGGAGCCATACCTTGGGTTTAGGGTTAGTCATGGCATCTACTTAGAGGCTTTTAGCATTTGAACCCTTTGATGGCTCACTTGCTGTGAGGCAAACAACTCCATGTCACAGCACCTGAAGGCAAAAGTTAGCATTCATTCTGCTCCCCTCTGCCATCTACCTATGACATTACCACAGTGGCTCAGCTTGGTTCTACGAGGTATCATCTGAGGAAGAGTGCACAGGGCTGGGAGCTCTGTCAATTAAAATGGCTTGCTTGTGTGGTTGGTTAGATGATTCTGTTTGCTGCTAGTGTTGAGAGCAACAATAATTGCCCAAAGTCACTGTGTGTGTGTGTGTGTGTGTGTGTGTGAGAGAGAGAGAGAGAGAGAGAGAGAGAGAGAGAGAGAGAGAGAGAGAGAGAGAGAGAGAGAGAGAGTCCCAGCAGCATTCTGGATGGTTCTAAGGTAAAGAATTCTGGAAGACAAGTGGGAATAGGGCGCCTTGGCTCCATGGCTTCATGCCATGGTGAGTTTGTATTCCTAATACCCATGTTAAAGCTAGGCATGGTGACCTGTGCTGGTAATTTCCGAGAGAGCAGAGTCCCTGGGGCTTGTTAAGTAGCTAGCCTAGCCAAACCCATGAGCTATCAATTCAGTGAGAGACCTTTTCTCACATAATAAGATGGCACATGATTGAGAGAGACACCCAATGTTAACCTCTGATCTCCACATGCTTACACACACACACACGCACACACACACACACACACACACACACACACACACACACACTCACACACCTGCAAAGAAAAATAAGGACAGGAAGTAGACACCTAGACTTAAAATTGATACATTGCCACTTCTTATATATTTCATTGGTTAAAAGACCTAGTGTCTGCTAAGGTTAAATGGTGAAGGGCCTTAGAGGTATAGATTGATCTATGGCCATGAACTTTTAACATTGCATGATATGGGAAATTTGGAGGTTGTTGTTTGTATGACTTAATAGACAGGCCTTAACCTGGTGGCATTATCCTCTATAAATTCATTGAAAGTTGTTTTAAAATGTGGCATTTGCAACACCAGTGAGCAAACAGAAATGCGAAAGAACATGAACATTCCTTCTGGCAAAAATTATCTCTGCAGAATGTCATATATTGTTCTGAATATTTACTTCCTTGAGTTGAAAAAAATAACAATGTTTTATTAACTCACAACTGATATTCAATGTGTACAGTTTGATGGGTCCTAGCATTTCTAGACCTCTGTCACTACAACAGCCAAGATAGCAAGCATCTGTCACTGCTCAAAAGTCCTCATGAACCATGTCAGAAAGATGGAAGGAAGGTGTTTCCAAATCTCGTCTTCTCACAGAACATTCTTTTAAAGAGTCAGTGGTGAACTTAATGGCCTTCACTAGGAAACAGCCCCTAGGCAGAGTACACATTTTAAAAAGGATAGACTGAGTAGAGAAGGAAGGATGGTTCAATCTGGTTAGCAACAGCACCCAACTTGCTATGGACCCGGCTTCATATTGGCCAAAGTGAACCTAATTCCTTCCTGGCTCCCATGGAATCAGGCTATACTAATACTATGTAAATATAAAATCCAAGCTGGAATATATATATATACATATATATATATATATATATATATATATATATATATATACATATATATATGTATATATAGATAGATAGATAGATGTAGTATTAGTTTATATATATTTATATTTATATATTTATATATACACTAATATTACATAAATACAAAATTCCAAGCTAGAAAGACAAGCCCTCCACACTCCAAGACAAGGACCTGATTTGATCTCGTAGTTGCATGTAAAATGCCAGTTATGGTGGCACATACTAGCAAACCTTGGGATGCTAGGGAGAGGGAGATGGGGAATACTTAGGACTTTGTGGTTGGCTAGACCTATGGGATCACTTCAGAAACTCAAAGACAAAGGTGGAGGGTGATCTAGTAAGACATACCTGTTGATCCGTGGCCTCCACATGCACCCACACACACACACACAACCATGCATAATAACATGCACGGCTGGGCGTGGTGGCGCACGCCTTTAATCCCAGCACTCGGGAGGCAGAGGTAGGAGGATCGCCGTGAGTTCAAGGCCAGCTGAGACTACATAGTGAATTTCAGATCAGCCTGGACTAGAGCAAAACCCTACCTTGAAAAACCAAAAAAAAAAAGAAAAAAAAAACATGCACTTATACCACACATGCAAATTAAATTAAATAAAGAGGTGTCTTGGGAGATTCTTCAGTGTTTCAAAGCCTATTGGCCTGGGTTCAATTCCCCAGTACCTATTTAAGTCATGCAAAAGATGATAATTGCATCTGATGTTCATTTACCACAGCAAGGGACCCTGATATGTACATGTACATAGATACCACACACACACACACACACAGACACACACACACACACACACACACACACACACACACACACACAAATACTCATACATGCACTCATGCAAGCACATACACACAGGTGAAATGAAACAATTTTTAATGAGGAGGGAAAATGCTCAAATGCATTTATGGGACCATACATCACGCTTACCTCATGTCATAGTCAGCCACATACTCCACATACTGCTGGGATGAATCTCCAAACCAGGCACAATTTTGGGGAGGAAAGTATTTATTGAAGTAAAGATCCAGGGGAAGTTAAGGAAAGGCTGGTCCCCTTTCACAGATCCAAGCAGAGACAGAGGCCCAGCACCTCCAGAATCAAGCAAGCAACTCTAACACACTGTAACTCACAAAAACTGCAGGATTACCAGACTTGAGTTCTGGCTGCTCTTTTGCATATGTATTTTGCATCCAATTTAGAAATACCTCAGGGACAGACCCCAGGGGGCCAGGCCAAAGTGACACCTCCTCCAGCCAGGGCTGGAGACAATTCACAATTATAATAAACCTATGATTCTTTTGGGGGACACTTCATCTTTAATTTTTTTTTGTGTGTGGTTTTTCGAGGTAGGGTCTTGCTTTAGCCCAGGCTGACCTGGAATTCACTCTGTAGTCTCAGACTGACCTGGAACTCATGGTGATCCTCCTACCTCTGCCTCCCCAGTGCTGGGATTAAAGGCATACGTGACCACGCCTGGTTCTCATCTTTAATTTTTAAAAAATCTTTATTATGGCATTCTTTCTACTTGCTTTGTGTTTAATTGATTACTCTTTTCATTCAGAGAGTTTAGGTTATTCTGACATATTTATTCCTTTTTTTTCCGAAGATACACATTTATTGCTACGAATTTTCCTCAAACTAATTCTTTAACTATACCCATCCATTTCATAGGTTACATTATTGTGTTTCTATATATTTTAGTTTTTAACATATTTTAGTTTTCCTTAAGACTCAACAGTCATTTTTAAGCGGCTTTGGTAAGAACAACAGCTTCTGACATTCTTTGAAATTCCTAGTTATATTGATATCTCATCTTCACTTGTTGTATAGCAACACTGGGAAAGAAAAAAAATAAAGTTTAATCATATTCTAAATCATATTCTCAAAGTCATCTCTCTCAAATATGTTCTTGATTGTAGGCATACCAGGTATATTCGGATTCCATTGTAAGAGTTGCTTTTTGCACACACTTCCCTTAGGCTAACCTGAGGTTCCACACAACTCTCTCCTGTTCCTTGTTTCCTACCTGTCACTTCCTGTGTGTGGATGTGTGGATTAAGGATACTGACTAATAGTTTTAATTTTTATTATTTTCTATATTTTTTGGTTCTTCGAGGTTGGATCTCACACTAGTCCAGGCTGACCTGGAATTCATTATATATTCTCAGGCTGGCTTTGAACTTCTACCTCTGCCTCCGAAGTGCTGTGATTAAAGGCATGCACTACCATGTCTGGCTGCCTACCATGCCCTGGAGGGTCAGCTTTCTAACTCTTTCTAAGCCCTCCTTGCTTCTTCTGCTTCTTCCTCAAGTGAAAAAATGATGGACTGTAAAAGCTCAGTGGGGCTTTCATTTCCTCTGCTTCTTTGTTGTGGACAGAATTGACCAGATTCTTCAAACTCCTGTCACTATGCATTCTCCAACATGATGGGCTGTGTTTTTGCAGGTTAAGCCAAAATAAACCCTTCCTTCCTTCCTTAGACATGTTCTGTTTCATTGGTAATGGCTATTTAAAACAGGACTTTTTACAAAACATTTATGTATTTTAAATGATCTTTTAAAATGTATTATTAATTGAGAGAGAGAGAGAGAGAGAGAGAGAGAGAGAGAGAGAGAGAGAGAGAGAGAGAATGGATGTGCCCCTGGCCTCTGCAAATGACATTACAAACAACTGCCTTTAACCAGTGAGCCATCTTCACAGAGCAAATATTTCAACCTGAAACATCCAGTGAGTTTCAAGAGTACCACAGAGAGCTCAGTGAAATCACTTTACCTCTGAGAACTTTAGACACTCTCTGTACAGAGGCTCTTTGAAGTGTATCCGGATATAGACATCATATATCAGGAATGGAAAATGCATTGATCACACTTAGTGTGCTGAATCTTAACAATTTAGAACTTGAATCCTAGTGGGCACCTGCTGCTGTCCCCCGTGATCACAGCCCAGGATCTCCCTCTCGGTGCCATCAAAGAATGTCTTATTGCAATAATCCCCATTCAAAATTCTAAATATGGTGTCACATTCACACTGCTGGGCAAAAAAGAACGAGGGCCTTTTTCCTGGCTGTCTCTACTACCTGCTGGTGCATGCATCTCCCCTGTTGCTGCTACTGTCCTTCATGGACACTGGAACCCAGCTTCTTCAGCCTTCCACCTTGGATTTAAGACTAGCAGCTCACCAGGAATCATCCTCCTGCCTTCAGTGCCAGATTAAGACTGCCAAGAAATCCAGCCTTATGGACTGAGCAGATACTATGTTCTCTGACTCTCTAGCCTGCAGACAGCCATTGTTGGACTGTCCAGCTCATAATCTGTAAACTAATCTGACAAATACCATTTATAATATAAAATATAATATAAATTGAGGTATTCTAAGTTTGGGACTACCTGCTATTACTAACTCCTTTTTTAAAAAATAAAACATGCATTCAACGAAAATTGTATCAGGTGCCATGATAACATCTACTTTGTCTTAGTAAACAGAAAAATCATGATTATATTATTAAAATGATTGGTATCTTGACAATTTGGTCACAGTTCTTTCTGAATGCTTTTCAATACCCAATCAATTGATAATAATAGAAAACCTTATATTTGATTTCCTATATGTGATTTTAATGCCTATAAAAATGGAAAATTCGAACACAGATATCTCAGTACTCCATATATCTGCATATACAAACACTATAATACATATATTATGTGCACCCACATGGCGTTTGAAATATGCTTTCAGTTTAAAATTACACTTGAGGTTCACATTGTAAAAATAAAAGAACTGTTGATTTACGACTCATAATAAGAGGTTGATCCTTTCTTATAATGGAAGTGTAATTTATGTTGTTTCTATGAAGACGAGAAAGTCTCTCCTTGGTGAAGGAAACCATCGATTTCCCTTTGGGGGTCTTAAAAATGATTTTCTATTTCATAATTTAGCAAGGAGACCCCTGTGTCCTCTGTGACTCACATCCAGTGCTGATCTTCCCTTTAAACCTCCTTGAATCTCTCCAAGATTTGTGCCCTTGACCTGTTCAACTCTCCCTATTTAATACCTTAGACAAACTGAATGACTTCCCTTCTGCCTGTGGGATGGGGAGACACAGGGTAGGATTGGGGATAGGAACCAGAGGAGGGCATTGGCATGTGGACTTGGAAAGGGTTAGGGCTAAGCATTGGTAAAGAATCAGACGTCAGAATAACTTTCTCTGAAAGAGGATGTTGTGGATATAAAGGAAGGATGCGGGCATGATTTCCCATCTTCTGAATGACAGCGATGCACTGGACTCCTCATGCAGTCTGTGTTGGTTATTCCAGAAAAGAGAACAGATTTTCATGTGGTCAGAATGGATTAAGCAGGAAGGGATTTCGTGGGTCTATGACTACTTTATTAGAGCAGAGGAAATTCCAGAATATGGAATTCCAACTTTCCCTCTGGGTCCTTTTACTTGCTATTATTGTTCATTTAAAGTCGGTTTTCATTAATTTATTCAGCAAAGGCATCATAAACGTAGCATAGACTTAAGTTTTGGTTAACAAGTCAAGTTCATTTTGTTTTCCCGTGGCTTCCACTCACCACATACATATTTCAGTAGCTTTATTTCAAGTCATCACTCATGTCCTTCCTGTAGCTGGACCTGCTCTGACTCCTTGAACTTGACACTTATCAGCTGGGTTGTTTAGGTGGGTTCTAGTTGATTTTATTGGTTTTCTTGTTTACCTTGAATGAAAGAGTAGTATCTTCCAGTCTTTGTGCATTTGAGAGACACCATGAAAGTCTGTTAAGAGCCTCGGTTGTGGTCAGCTTCTTAGTTGCTGCACAGGAAGAACCCAAACAAAAGCAGCTTGTGGAGGCTTATGGACTCAAGGGGAGACTCCATCCTGGCATGGAAAACGATGGCATGAGCAGAGGGCTGGACATCACCTCTGCCAGAGCACTGCAAACAGCTGCAGGAAGGTGTGCCAAATACTGGCAAGGGGGAGCTGGCTTATAAACCCCAGAAGCCCACCCCCAACAACACAGCTCTAGTGAGGTTCTCATTCCCGAATTGCCATCAGCTGAGGATTGATCTATCAGAACACATTCATTTGTTTGTGGGGGACACCTGGATCAAACCATGACAGCCTCTTTAATGTTTGGTGCTTTCTCCCATTCCATTGGCCAAAGCAGATGACCTGTTCCTGTGTCCATGTCCCATAGTACAAAGCCAATAAAATTCCTCAATCTAGACATGGGCAGGGGAGTGTTCAGAATTATATTACAATGAAGTGGTTACAAAAGGAATGGAAAACTAACAATAATCTGACTCATCCAGAAACTTAATAATAAGCAGTACAAAATGATTTTGGGGGTTTTTGTTTGTTTGTTTGCTTGTTTTTAAGGAAAAAAGTATCTGTCATAACAATCCTGGTGGAGTGGTGAGAAATTAATCAAACTTGACTTAGATGACTAGAATAAAGTCAAGAGATCAATCACACAGCAGAATGAGTATAGTTAAAATGAGAAGTGTGGGCTCCAAAGATGGCGCAATGTTTAAAGGTAATTTCTGGCAATGCCTACTGGCCTCCGTTGGATTCCCCGGATGCCATATAAATAGAAGCACAATGTGGCCCATGTGTCTGCAGTTTGTTTACAGTGGCAAGAGGCCCTGGCACACACATATTCTGTCAATATATCGGTCTGTCTGTCTGTCTGTTTATCAAGTATTTTTTAGAAGTCTGAAGTAATACATATGTTTGCTAGTTATACTTAGTTATTTCATAATATAGACATAAATCAAAACATGAAGCGTGTACCATAGATATATGCAACTTTTACTTATCAACTGGAATAAAAATTTAGGAGTTTTAAAATATCAGTAAGTGGAGCAGAATGTCAATAATGTCAAATTCCAGAATTCAGGTTACAACATCTAAAGGCGATACACACTCTGCCTTGTGTATTTCAGGAATGAAAACAAGAATTTATCTACATGTTAAAAATCTTCCATTAACACTGACTACAAGCAGGATGAGATTAAAGGAAGGTAATATGAGATCACAGAAAGGGGTCACTTCTTATTTTTTGATAAACTGCATAAATAAACAAAAAAAAATAAATAAATAAATTGAAGAAATCTTTGTAAACTCCAACCTGCCCTCCTTAAAAACAGATAGGCAGGAATTTTTGCCAAGGTTTGTATTAGAACTGATGTTAGGTACTCCAATGTTTTGTCCTGGGCTAATAGTCTAATGGAAAAAAATCATAAGAGTTGGAAGAAAGTCTGAAGTTGGGTGAACAATATGATTTCTTCTTCACTGAGCAGACCTTGTCAGCGATCAGCACTCCAAGGTATCCGAGACAGGCATATTGTTCACAGGGAGTGAAGGCAAGCAGAGCCAGGCTGGGCTCTTGATAACTGGCCCCAGGAAGGCACTTTCCCTAAATGTACAGAGATAAACGGCCACTTCCCGAAAGGCAACAGACCTTATATGTTGTGTCACTTGAAGGGCTGATGAAAAGCCGGGTCTCTTGTATCTCTACATATTAGGATTGGCCCCTCAAAGAGAATCCAAGGAAGAAG
>PVHP010050926.1:0-11610 GCA_004024765.1 Zapus hudsonius | reverse complement strand
TGTGTGTGTGTGTGTGTGTGTGTGTGCGTGCGTGCGTGTGTGTGTGTGTGTGTGTGTGTGTGTGTGTGTGTGTGTGTGAACACATGTACAGGGGTCAGAGGACAACTTTGCCTGTTGGTTCCTGCATTGTAGGCAGGGTCTCTTATTTACTCCTGGCCTTGGAGGATCCTTCAGTCATTATCTCCTGCCTCACCATAGGCACACTGGCTTTCATACATGCAAGGGCCACCTTGCCAGCACTGATTGTTCTTAACTTTGTCTTGTCTTTCTTCACACAGAAGAAAGGAAACTTGAAGCCAGAAATGCTGAGATTTTCCTAAGGTCTTAGTGTTTTTTCTAGTAGAGCCTGGAATATTATAGGGGATTAGCCATAACAATCCCCCCAACTTCCTTCACAATGATTTCTTTTATTCTCTTGCTATTATAATCAGCTGTTCTAGGAGACTGGGTGACTGGGTTTGCCTGAAGATAATGAGAATCCACTGGAGAGTGAGGATCTCTTTATTGGAGAGGAGGAAAGGATAGTGTCATGTCACTTGTGCTAACCTTATAGTCTACTGAGGAACACATCTGGGACCCATGGTGAGATCTAGCAGGTTTTGTGTACGAATTTACTTATTTTGGATATGGACCACATCGAATATAAGAATGAGGGACCTAAACCTGAATCTTGAAATGCTATTTTGAAATGATGTTTGTTTCATATAATTGTAAAGGTGTTTAAAATACTGAGCACAAAGGCTTCTCTATAGGAAGTGACCTGTTTAAAAAAGTACATTTCTCTCTCTCTCTCTCTCTCTCTCTCTCTCTCTCTCTCTCTCTCTCACACACACACACACACACACACACACACACACACACACACACACACACAAAGAATGCTTCAGAATTCAATTATATTCACAGTTAATTAAGCTCTGGACAGTCATTTAAAGTAATTTCTATGGAAAATCATATTCTGTAACAACCAAATTCTATACAAATGCCTTTTATAATAAACCTGATTGCAAACTGGGAATTATTTGTAATGGAAAATATTTGTGCTTGCATTTCACTATGAAGATGCTTTCCTATGTGCATTGTCCCTCAGTCCTACTTCCCGCATTCAACCCATTGTTACTGGACAATTGCCTTGGAGTGTACTTTCAGTGTACAAATCGGAAAGAGACAGATGTGTAATTCATTCTGCTTTTTCTTAGAAACAAGAAACTAAATATAAACAAGAGTAATTTAATCCCAATGAATAGTCATCACTATGCTTTATAATGCAGCTGAGACAAAAGAAAAACTGAGGAACTTGTCACATTCAAATTCTCTCTGAAAGGCTTATATGATGGCATGTGAAGGACCATTATATACTAATTTATTCCACTTTCTGTTATTTACTCTGCTTTTTTCCTTAGCTAAACATTCTTGTTTGTAAAAGCTGCTTTAATCTTGGCAACTAATAGTTGAAAAGGGAGGATGATGCCATTGAGTTTTTGCTTCTTTCAATTTTGTTGATTTCTTAATTATGTCAGTTAGTTACATGAAAATGTTCAGTTTATAGATCTTATCAATACCACTATTGGGCTTCCAGAAGAAAACAAGTCAAGCCTCTATGAAGTACAGATTACGTTTACCAAACAAACCAACCCAAAACAAGCTGATGTTCCTGCAAGCTCTTCAACCTTTTTTCTTCCAGAGAGCATATCTTTTTATGGACAGACATAGAATTGGGGAGCAAAATTATAGATGCGTAACGTGACTGACCTAAAATAATTATTTGACTTATTGACATTATCATTTTTGTTTCTCTTTCTTATTCAAAGACATCTAAATGATTGTTTTTATTCTCTTAAAAACCTCCTGCAAGCCCACAATGTATACTCTGCTTGTGAAATTTCCCAAAGATACTAATCTTGGATAAACTTGATAATCGTGTATTTTATTATTGGAAAAGAATGCACTTCAAAACATATTTTTTTCAAATTTTAAATCAATCCTATGAATGCATTGCAAGTTTATAATTATGATTTCTTCATACAGTTTATTTCATAATTGAACAAAGGATTGTAAAATGTTAAGATAAACTGGCATGGCTGGACCCACATAAAGAATGCTTTTTAATGATATGTATATATGCTCCTTGGTGCTAAATATATTTATCACATGGAGGAAAAGCACACACACTCTTATTATTTTCCCCAAGTCCTCTAAGTTTTATCAGGAGACTCTGTTCAGTCTTGTAAATTGCTTGCATAAAAATTCTGTCCCCAGAGAACCAACGGGCAAAATTTTTAATTATATGTTTTGCTCTTTGAATATATATATATATATATATATATATATATATATATATATTCTCTATAGGACTTCAACATTAGAAATTTTTACAGATGATATAACAAATAAAAATTAATAAAATTATTTCAATATATCAGTTTTAACAAAATGGCTTTGAGGTTTGAGGCAAATTCATGATTGGATTCAGGAAATAAAAGTTTCTTATTTTGTATGCCTCCTGGCTTATACACAAAACAGTGGCGTAGATTCATGGTAATTCTTCTGAGTGCTTTGAGGAGTCACAAATGACTATGTTTCTGAAATCAGTTCATTAGTTTATTTAATTTATTAAGTCCACACCGAAATGCCTTGCGACAGCAGAAACAGTAAAACTGCTCTTTCATATTTAACCACTAATTAATTAGCTAGGGTTCAAGTTGCTCACCATAACTATTAGAGCAATATAGTTTTTATGTTTGATAAGTTCCATCATTTGATATTTCAAAGAACGATGCTATTTAAAGGTGTAGGTTCGGCTTATCACAGAGCATACTGACCCCTTAATAGGAACATAATGAGTGAAGTTAGTGTCTGTACCTCGGAAATAAAAACGTAACATCAACACGCCTATTAACAAAATGAGAAAAAACTAATTAAAGCAAATTAGCCTAATGTGCACATGCTGGATAAGACAGATTACTTCTAAAAAATCCAAGAAGATAATGGTACCCATATGGGACGCGTTTTTGGCATTTTTCATATAAATTGGACAGTTTTAGAGGATAAATATGGTACAAAAGTCCTTACAGGCAATTACGTCTTTACAATGCTGGTGGCTGACATCATAAAAGTATAATTTTAATTGCTATTAATTGCATTAACTCTACTCTTATTGAATACTTAATGCCATCTCTGACGGTAGTACTAATTTATATACTTTAATGAAGCTTCATGGTAGAAATTTGGAATTATAGAAGCACTTAATCTATGTCTTAAGAAGTGCATGTTATCTGATAAGAAGTCCTATATAAAATGACATTTCATTGGACTTAAAAAAAGTTTTGCATTTTTTTTCATTTTTTGGGTGTGTGATTATGTGATAACACCAGGGTTTTTTTTTTTAAAGATAATTTTTGAAAAATGTTTCTGGTAATGGTTACTACATTTAAACAGCAGCTGGGGCCCTTTGTGTGACAGATCAAAACACACAGAAACAAAATGAAATTATTAGCTTGCAAATTTTGTCTGCCATCATTCCGGGTATACTGTCTTTTAAAGAAAAAAAAATGATTAGTTTTAAATATATATATAAAGGAAAAAAGATACAGAGTGAAAACTAAATATCCTAAAAGGCAGAGGAGATTTGGAATAAAGCAGGAGAAATAGTTGCAGAGCGCTCCATCTAGCTCCTGGCACTAGGGACCGGACAGCTCTGCTGTTTGTGTGATTTGCATTATTAAATTATGAGAAACTCATTCATCTCAATCAGTGCTAGTTTCAATATTTGTGAATTAGTAATCTGCCTGGTCACCCTAATTGGAGAATGTATCCATTATAGCCTTTTAAATTTGTTTTCATGTCCGTTTGCTAAAAATATGCTATTTGAAATGGTAAAGACATCGCGTGTGAGATCAATTGCACACATATGAGAAATCTTTGCTCTGTGATAAGGCGCCTTTTGGTAAATTCTAGCCTGTTATTTCTGCTCAGAAAGGCATGCTTAATAAAGTGAACAAGCACAAATGTCAGGCAAAATATGCCGTGTACTTTTATATGCCCTATCGATTTTTCCTATAATTAAAGTGATGAACACATACTGTTTGGCAATAATGAAGCCGGATCTCCATTTGAGAATTTTCCAAAGGTTTCGAAGAGTCAGTTTCAGCCTGTTGCCTTTTGATAAAATATCTTTGCTGAAATTTCTCTAGGGAGATCTAAGTAAAAAAGCAGGATTGTGAGGGCAAATCTAAGGTTTTTAGGAGTTCACAAAAATTTCAATTTTCTTAGCTTTTCTTCTACTGCTTATGAAAACAGGGATTGTGTTAAGGTTTCTGGAACTCCTGGTTTTCCCACTAAGGCATTGGGGTTGGTAGAGAAGTAACTCCTTCAATGCCACACTGGGTGTTTTCAACCTTAACTCAAGTTTGAAGGGCATTTCAGATTTCAATCTCTTTATTCACTCTTTCATGCTGAGAATGTCAACCAATTAGTGCTACTTTAGGTAATGCTTTTCATGAGGCTGACATTGGTCCCTAAGGAATTCGACTGAGACCACCATCCCATTTCACATGGGCCAATGAGTAGCCACTGGACGGTGACAACTTTTGATCACAACCTGCCTTTGGGTTCAAACCAATTACTTAACAGCGACAGGTTCCATGCCTCCCGATTAAGTCTGTGCGTCATTCCGGGACCCAGACTAATTAAAACAACAAGTAGGCAGAAACCTTTTACATAACTTATTTCCACCACTCTACCCACCATGATCACTGAGATGGAAAAGACAGGCTAGTGCGAATCCATAGCTAAGCTGAGAGCCGAAACTGGTTTCATCAATTTTTGTCCCTAGTGGGGGGAGAAAAGAAGGAGCCAAATTGGAAAAGAGTATAGAAAGTAGTTTCTTAATTTACTTTATTTTTAAGAAAAAACTTGTACTCAATTTTGCTTTTAGACTACTTTCTATTTATAAAAGTAATTCATACACAGACTGCATTTATGGAAAATACAGAAAAGCCTGCCTCAAACACATATTATATCACCCCAAACATAACTAATTTTTGCTAACAATTTGATGAATATCTTTAGGTTTCTTTTATTCCTGTGCATTTTTTTCCTTCATGGGATCATATCTACTCAATGCTGCTTTATAATTTACCTATTTTCTCTCATGAGTATTTTGTAAGGCTGTTTCCTGTCAATTTGTCAGTCAATGGCACAAATATTTTGCTTTGCTTTCTTTGCCATTATTCCTTTTAAATTGTCTGCTTGGCTTTAAGTTGGAGGGTGCAATGGCTGTGTATTAATGTTTATTTATTATTAGGAGTTTAACATTTTCAGGATCCTTTAGCTGTAATAGCAGGAGAAGGGGATGCTGCTGGTGGGCTGCTGTTAGCAGCAGCCATCTATTGATAAAAACTCCTTGCCTGCTGTTTACTACTATACAACTTTAACCCAAAGGGAAAAAAACAGTTAAGTGGGATTTTATACACAATCCTCCCCTGTGGTTTCAAAGCTGCTCACATCACTCCTGTGGATTCCATACCTGGGATTTAGGATAGTATTTTTTTAAATATTTTATTTATTCATTTTCAAGCAGAGAAATACAGAGAGAGAGATAGAGAGAGATAGAGAGAGAGAGAGAGAACACTAGGGCCACCACCTTGTGGGTCTGGTTTATGTGGGTCCTGGGGAATTGAACCAGGGGCCTTAGGCACTGGAGGCAAGTGCCTTAACCACTGAGCAATCTCTCCAGCCCTAGGATAATATTTTTATTTTATTTTATTTTATTTTTTGATGATTAAAGCCATATGGCTCAAGCTTTTATAAATGACATGGCTGGACTGTGGCATTTGTCTTTTAGATCTGATCGATGACACTAAATTGCTATTCAAAAAATGTTTTAAAAGTAACTGGGCTCAGTTGATGGCTCAGCTGATAAAACACTTGCTGTGTAAGTGTGAAGATTTGAGTTTGGAACTCCAGCACTCACAAAGATCTTAGGCATGGTGTTTTGTAACAGAAATCTCAGTTATAGGGAGGAGGAGAAAGGAGGATCCCAGGGACCAGGTGGCTAAACACACACACACACACACACACACACACACAAAACCTGATGACAGGACATTGCAGAATGAGATACAAATTCTAGGAAATGCATACTCACTGATATGCCTATAATCTATCGTGGTCACTCTTACTGTAGAAGAATAGCCATCACCAGTGCTATATTTATTGTTTCTGTTTCTTGAATACATACAATATATTTATGTGTATCCAAGTGTATTTCAATTTCTTTGTTAATTATAATGTGTGCTTACGCTGAGTTAATCTTAAGAGACACATGTTTTTTCCTTTCAGTTGTGTAGAATTCCGTAGCAAATATGTACCACAACTTTGATATCCATTTGTCCAGTGATGGGCATTTGGGTTGATTCCAATTCTTTGCTATAATGAATTGATCTGCTATAAACAGGGTTGAGCAAATGTCTCTTAAATGTCTCTTTACTTCAGTGAGGAATCTTGGGGGTGGATGTCCAGTAGAGGGATATCTGAATCAACTGGTAGCTCTATACACATTCTGTTCATGAACCTCCACACTGCTTTCCATAGCAGTTGTACAAGTCTGCATTCCCAACAGCAGTGAATGAGGGTCCCTTTTCCCCCACATCCTCGCCAGCATCTATTGTTGGTAGACTTTTTAACGATTGCCATTCTGACTAGAGTTAGATGGAATCATATTGTTGTTTTGATTTGTATTTCTCTGATGATTAATGACATTGAACATTTTCTCAAATGGGAGTTGGCCATTTCTATTTCTTCCTCTGTGAATTCTTATTGAGTTCAGTTCCCCACTTTGTGAGAGGGCTGTTTGATAATTTTTTAATTTATTTTTTGAGTTATTTGTACATTCTAGATATTACACCTCTATCAATTTGTAGCTGGCAAAGATTAACTCCCTGTTTGATAGTGGTCTATTGGCTTTGAGTAGGTATGCTTTTCTGTACAGAAGCTTTTTAGCTTGATGAGATCACATTGGTTAAGTGATTGTTGCACTTCCTGGACTATCAGAGGTTTGTTCAGGAAGTTTCCCCCTATTCCTATCTTATAGAGAAGTCCCCCAATTTTTTCTTCCAGGGTTTTCAGAGTTTCAGGTTTTATGTTGAGGTCTTTGACCCATTTGGAGTTGATTTTTGTGCATGGTGAGAGGAGAGGGTCTAGTTTCATTTTTATGCAAGTATTTATCCAATTTCTCCAGCACCATTTGTTAAAGATGCTATATTTATGCCAGAGAACATTGTTGTCATCTTTGTCAAATGTGAAGTAAATACAGTTGTTGGAGTTTAGGGCAGGGTCTTCAATTCTGTTCCATTGGTCTACCTGTTTATTTTTGTGCCAGTACCATGCTGTTTTTGTTACAATGGTTTTGTAGTATATCTTTAGGTTGGATATGGTGATAGACTGCCTGACATCCTTCTTTTACTAAGAATGGCTTTGGATATCCGAGGCCTTTTACCATTCCAAATAAATTTGGAGATTATTTTTTGCAAAGAACGAAGCTGGTATTTTTATTGGTATTGCACTGACTCTGCATATAACATAATGACAATGAATTTTAAAGAAAAATGGACAGACTTGTAACAGATCATTCTTAGCTACCACACACAAGAGCAGAGAGCCAAATGCTGCATATTCTCCCTCATATGAGGGTCCTAACTATGTTAAACCAGAACATTAAGAAAATCTGTCAGTGAACAGAGAGATTTTAAAAGGGAATGGAAAGGATTGGGGAGGTGAATGAGAGGGTGGGGAACTCACACAGTAAACTAAACTAATAATGAATTGACATCATACAACCCTTGCATTCATACAGGAAGCTCCTGAGGAAGCTGAGGGCACCTGGTACGAGGGGCCAAGAACAGAATGGGAGGAAGCCTAACCTCAAGAATAATTGCTCAGGCCTGCATCTCCCTGTCCCAGCCATTGGCTCCTTCCCACACTGAGCTGTTGAACAAAGAGACCCTATGGGGTCCCCAAAATATGATAGACTTCTGTCAAAGCTCTTGAATACCTACCTGCCCCAAGCTAAGGAAAGACTCTATTGCTGAAGAAGTCACAGAGTGTCATAAAACAACACCAAGAGATCCTTCTAGATCCAGAATGGTAACCAGCTCCCAGACGGTAGCATGTGTAGCAATGGAAGGTGTTGCATGAGCTGCCAGGGGAAATTGGTCAGTGATATTTGGCGAAAGCAGAGACCACTGATATACAATATAGACAGTTGTCACAAGAATGCGAAACACATGGCTATATGGAAGAGACCAGCAAGTCAAGAAATGCTCACCTGTGCAATAGTGGCACTAAACCTAGGAGGGTAACCAAAGGCTTACTTATTGGCTAAGAGACCCGCTCAGTGACAAGGAACCCTTAACTGGAACTGGGATCCTTGGCAAAATCCTATGGGGGACCAAGAACTCGGGCTCCTAAGGGAATTTCCCACTACCAGAGAGCTACAGAGAGACTACACCCATTAGGAGCTAGCCAAAATAGCAATTTTGTCTCATTTAAGCTATATTGATCTCACTCTCCAATGGATATTCTGTTTGTGTTTTTCAGAAGGCATTGAGAGAGCCAGGGACAACTCAATTCTACTAAGTCATGGGTTGATGGCTGACATCCAGACAGGAGATGATCCACTCTAGGCCTTCTTAGAGCCCAAATGAAATCTACAAGAAAGTGATGAGACAAACAGGAGACCAATCACCACAGCAAGATAACCCATGAAAGGTCAATGGAGACAGACACCAGTGATACCCAACACAACCCAGGGCAAAGATCCAGAGATACTTAATATCTCAACAACAAAGCAGACTCAAAACTCACCCACTATGACTCAGGGTGGAAGAGGGGCCGAAAGACTGTAAGAGACATGGACAGATCCAGTATGCACACCAAGGAAGGACCCCAGTGGGTAGGGGACAGAGAGGAGGGAAACAGGGACACCTTCACATGATTTGCTCATACAATGTATATACTTATTTATAAAATCGATATTTTAAAAAGAGACATCCTTGAAAAATATGTTAAATAGAAGATGTATTTTTATAGAGGAAAGATAATCATAACCCCAATGTCCTTCCTTTTGGTAGCTTATTTGAACTATATGTTACATAGTAAATGAAATTTTTGCATGTGAAATAAAGAATAGCAAGCCTCAATTACAATGAAAAGTCTAATTTTTTTGTAACAAATGACTTTCAGATAGACAGCCAAGAAGAACTACTACATGAGACTAGCCTGTTAAATATTTATTTATTTATTTATGTATCCAATTATATCTTATTAAAACCCATCTACTGCTCAATTATTTAAGTCACTTATTTGTTGATTTTTTTTTCAAATGGAAACATCACAAATCAAGTCCTACTGGCATAGACTTATTCATTCAGTTCATTCTGGGACTTTAATAGCAATAGTTGCATGCAGGTGGATGGGTGATTACTAAAGATCAGAGAAACTAATATTAACTGATTCATCATGGTATAATCCTTTCATTTCACACACATATATAGCCAGTATGACCATGCTTTAATCTTTGATTAGCAGCATCATAAAACTTAAACATAATTCAAAGAAAATAAACCTAATTAAAGATGAATGTGAACTGAGATATTGGAACCTTTGTTTTTAAACTTTTATGTTTAAGTAATTTACAGGCATGATAAGACAATGTCTAAAGATTTTTTGGCAGCTTATAAACCAGTTTTTGTTCCATGTACACTTTTAAATTGGTACTTTATTCTTTCACTACCTTGCATCTCCCATGTCACACTGCTTGTCTTGTAGCTAAACCCAGCTCAGCTCCAAACATGAATGCACCTTCCCTGAAACCCTATTCCATCCTTCTTCATGCTACAGGAGTCCCAGTCTTCACTGTTCCTCCAAGGTCTTTCCCTGTAGGCTGTGTCCAGCACCTTGCCTTAGAAATTTTACTCCTCTTTGCAGTTTCCACTTCTGATATCCTGGTTGGTTTCATTCTGACTTCCTCTAAAGAACCATAGACAGGTGCTTGTTTGAGTGACTGATCTGCAATAAATGTTCATTAATTTAATAAGCACAGGGATGATATTTGGGGGATACTAGGACAGGACCAAATATAATAGAGTTAAGAATCACAAAAATAGGGTAAGACAAATGTCTTAACTACCAAAAGGGGTATGGGCAAGAGGCACTCTCAAAGTATTATAAGATCCTAGATATTCATAATCTGATGACACATATATTTTTGGTAGGTAGGAGTGTCTCAAGGTGTGCTGATAAATTTGTTCAAAATTCCTCAAGATAGGGCACTGTTAAAAAATAAATTCAGGCTCCCCATTGAGTACCTAATACATAATTATACTCACAGCATCAAGAAAAAAGCCCTCGTATTTCTGTATCTCATCTCCTTCGTTTAATTTGGGAATAACTATGGCACAATTTGAGGAGGATGTAAGATTCCAGTGAATTATTTCATATAAATAATTTTGAATAGTATCTGGTATATTGTATCTAGTTTATTTGCATCTATGTATGTGATGTTTAAGTGTGTATGGACGATTGCATATGTGTAGGCATACAAGAATGCAGGTGCATGTGGAAACCCTAGATTGCCCTGGGTACTTTCTTGGAGCATTCTTCATCCTTTTGTGACAAGGTCTTTCACTTGGACCCAGAGTTTGCTAATTCATCAGTGTAGCTTGCCCTAGGGATTCCCTGCCTCTGCCTCCTGAGCCCTGCCACACCCACCTGGTGTTTCTGAATTCATTCCCTCACTCTTATATAGCAAGCACTTTATCCACTAAGCCATCTCCCCAGCCTCTAGAATCTAATTAATGTTGGATATTATTTAAATTTCCTCCTCTTTCTTCTATTTTCTCCCCTCTTCCTTTTCTCTTCTTCCTCCGTAATAGAAGTGGTACTCACAGAAATCAGCACCATGCCTGAATTTAGCAGTCATAAACTAATTTTTTTCTTCATACTGCATTAGGGAAGTGCAAGGAGCCATTGCTGCGTTTAAGCTCTAAAACAAGTTAGCAGAAGCTATAGGTAAGGGCTCACCGGGAGAGGCTCATGCCTCCAAGGACAGAGACTGAAGATGCTCCATTACAGTGCGTGGAGAGAACTTGGCTATGATCATGATGGCCCAGCAGGAAACACGACACAGGTAAAATAAACTAAAGTGACAGGAACCAGAGAGGAAGAGGAAGTGCAAGATGTCAAGAGGTGAGAGTGAAGGGAGGAAGGAGATGGAGTGAGAGAGGGCAGGGACACCAGGCCATGAGGACCAAGCAAGGGACCCAGCCTATTGCTTGTGCAAATTGGGTTGGGAGTTTTAATTTCTTTTGACTCTCATTTTGTTTAAAATACCATTTCCTTGTTTAACTCTCTAACCCATTTAATTACTAAACTACCCTAAATTTCTATTTCTCTCGCCAATGATATCATCCATATGATTCTCATGACTGCTTGTCAGTTTTATATCTAGTGATCTTCATTTCTTTTTCTGTCATTATTACATTTCTTTTTCCTCAAGGGGTCTCTCTCTCTCTCTCTCTCTCTCTCTCTCTCTCTCACACACACACACAC
>PVHP010050925.1:0-11632 GCA_004024765.1 Zapus hudsonius | reverse complement strand
GGGGTTATACTGGCTTGTTTCAGAGATTTTAGCCCAACATGGTGAATGGGAGCATGGCAAAGCAAAGTTAGAGAGAGAGAGAGAGAGAGAAGGAGGAGGAGGAGGAGGAGGAGGAGGAGAAAGGGATGAAGAGAGAGGAAGGGAGGAGAGAGGAGACAGCAGACTTCCTCCCATGGAATGCTGCTGCTTGCTACTTGCTTCTTACACTTAGGGCAGGTCTTTCCTCTTTAGTTAAATCTGTTGATGCCCTCACAGAAGTAGCCAGAGGTGTGCTTTGCCAATCTCCAGTCAAGTTGCAAACCGTCACAGAGATGAAAGAGACATGAAGCTGAAAAACAGCCAAACAATAGCTTTCCTAGATTCTTTATATGTAAAACTGAGTTTCTTAGTTTCAGAGCCTCAGGAGAGCTTGAGGCTGTGAACGGTGAACTCTAGAACCCATGACAAGGAATACTCAGTTTTCTACAAATTATGGAAGGCCTGGCATTTTGATACTTACAGCCTACATTTTGCTTTAATTAATAACTTAGTTTTCTGTACTGGTATGCCAACTCGTGTTATAATAAGGCACCTGGCATGTGGGAGACTTGGAGCTACAGCAAACTCTTGCTGCCAGAAGCCCAGGGCGACCATGTATGCATAACTCTCAGTAGCGTCATCTTTCTCCCTTCATCTGGCCAGTCTCTCCTAATTTCATTTTAATGGTCTTATGTATTTTTACTGAAAACCACCTCAAACATCATATAATTAGAATACTGGCCAAAGACTGAAATCAACCAATGCCAAGAGAAAGAACCAAACCTGAGGCCTGCCGATGTGGATGGATGGGTGAGTGACTGTAGGGAAGCAAACAGAGCAATTTATGTTTTGTTTCCTTAATTCTGGCAATTTCTTATAGATTATTAAAATGTCTTATTGATCATGCCAGCTGCAGGCCTCACCCCCACAAGAATGGACGCTCTCTACAGGGATGGATCCAGCTGCTCAATAATAAATCTCAAACTGTAACTCAGACTATGGCAGCATGTCAGAAGGCCCTAAGAGAATCACAACTCTCTGTGGGTAAAAACACATTATCCAGCAGGAAAAAAGTTGTTTTCCAGTCTTTAAGCACAACTGGTCATCCTACACTCTCACAGGCCATTTATTGTCCTGGTCATGTAACATTGGTGCCTAGCATCCATCAGACAGGTGGATGTGGATAGAGTTCTACCCTGATGCCCACTGGGTGTCTCAGACTCATTCTCCAGCCCTTGCCTAGACCCTGCCACTCATACATGTTCCCTGGGGTCAGAATGCAAGGCAGATGTGCATCAGAATGGCCACAGGGGCACCTCAATTGATCCCTGCAGTAGGCTGCGTGGGGTGGGAGCAGACCACAGGATGCTGACTAGCAGGGTGTCTGCAGGGAGGCTTGCAAAGCAGCCACTGAGGCCCCTCCAAACACTACACAGATCTGCAGTTGTTGGCCTTTGCCTCGTATTATGTTGTTGAAAAATAGAAGAAAAACTCTGCAAGTTCCAACGGTGACCCTGAAGAGGATGCGTGGGGGGAGGTGTTGCTCAGTGGCCCATATGGAAGGGTCAAGTCAGAGTCAGGTCACACACTCAAAATAATGAGATGGATGTTGCCTGGAGGAAGGTCCCTTCCTGCTTACATCTCTCCACAGTTGTCCTTTGCTGTCTGTGACCAACACGTTCAAATCAAAGCAGAAATACCTAGCAAGGAAGTTAGCTGCTAAGCCAAGCTTCTAAATGCAGTCCCAAATGTCTTGTGGTTAGAAGGCTTTTGTTTACTGCAGCTGTGGTCCTCTCACCATCTTCCTTGCATAGTCAAATGCACCTGGGAACACTTCAAGGTAGGAAAAGTAGCTCTTGTGAAGTGAGATTAGCTTGGGAGTGAGGCAGAGACTCTGAGGAAAGGAGCAAAATTAAAGATGCTTCCTTCCCATGGCAGGATCTTCTAAGGAAAGGAGTCTGCCCATAGAGAAGAGGACCTGGGCCCTGGACTTTGGGGACACTGCAGTCCAGTCACTGAAGTCTCCTCTGCCAGCTGGAGTTTACAACAGTAGCCTTCATCGTGGGGTACTAAGTGACGCCCCTCAGGTAAGGACTTTGAAACATGCCTAGGCCTTAGCAGCTACCACTGTCGTTGTTCATGGTAAGATATGAGCAAGACCCCACAGGACCCCTGGGCCCTCTCATTCTCCCATACACACCTCCTGGGGTCAGAAGTCAGAATGAGCTGAGAATGACCAGGAAAGGCTCAAAAAACACCAACTCCCCAATCAGGACAGGACATTGGCTCTTTCTACAGCCTCTATAATGAACCAGGGCCAAAGGTGTTAACTTGTACTTTCAGGCATGTTCTATAGATCCCATGCCTGACCCCCTCCCCTTGAGTGAGAGGATCTCTAACTAGAGTTCAAACCTAAATCCTGAAACTGATTAGTCAAAGATAGACTAGCCAGCTGTCTCCCTGACTTACCTGGGCCAGGTCATGTAAGTCACCTGAAACCTGAAGTCCATTCATTCTCCCACATGGAAGACCAACAGAGAGACATCTGAGCCCCCAGACTCTGGCTGTGGTGAGGGGGGGCTCTGGGTTCTTTCCCCGATGAACCTTTTTCCTCATGATTGGGAACCCTCCGATATCTTTCCTTCTTTTCCTTGTTTGACTTCCCAGTACAGATTTTATGTGGCCAAAACCTCTCCCACTGCTCCCCACACTAGTGGCTGGAGATTTCTATAACTTTCTATTTTCATTTGAATAAAGTCTCCCACAATACCTTATCCTCTGGCGGTCTATAACTTTAATTCTTTGATTTTATAGACAAGGATTCGGGAACTCCTTAAATTCTGAGATGCATTGGAAGTAGCTGGGTATACTTTAAGCTCTAATTCCCAGCTCCCCTGTTACAGTGTCCCTGGGGAATTCTCCACATGCCACCTCATGGATACACATCATCAATAATCATCATGCCACTATGAGTCATATATAGGCTTTCAGTGGCAGACTGTTCCATGTGCAGGAAGAGGGGCTTGGCATAGTCTACTGAGGAATGTTATTTTCACATATCCCATGGAGCCCTCATGGTCTGCAGCACAGTTAACCTTACAGGCCTGGGTCAGGCCACAGATCAGTGCAGCAATATAGCAAAGAGCAGGCCTGGTCATTGGGTCGGAGCCATCCTCAGGAGATGTTTCAAACACCCCATGTTTTACAACATCCCTTGTTCCCTCTGTGTAGACAGAGATGTTTGGGGATCCCCTCAATTGGCCACAGGTTTACATAGCTCCTCATCTGCCAATTCTAATGGAGAAAAAACTGCCTGAAGTTATATAAGAGCAGTTATGTTCTCAAAAAAAACCATCAAATTCTGCATTGTACTATGTGAAATAAATCCTGCCCAATTTTCATTAAAAATGATAATAGGAGACACAATTTAAAAGAAGGTCATTATATGCCTATAACTAACTGCATACACTCTAGTCATTATGAGAGGCACAAGTACAAATACTCTCCAAGGAAGACTAAGCAGCATCATTTCTTCTGGATGACATTCTCAGTCATTAGCAGTCATTGAGCCCAGTTTCTAAACTCCATGCAGCTCATTGTCCCCAGTGCTACAAAGCTCAATAATTTCTGTCTCATCAGATGGCACTGTGCATGACTAAATAACACACCCTTGTTCTTCACATCCTTAGAATACAACAGTGAGCATAACAGGCTGAGTCCATTCAGATTGGAGGTGTCACTGGAGTAAACAGAGGATCCTATCTGAGCGCCAAGAACTTTGTGCTAACTCCAGGGCCAAGTCCTTGAATTTGGCAGTGGTGAGACCTAAGAACGTTAAGCAGGCAAAGCATTTCTTTTCAGCAGAGGGAAGAGAGAATACAAATGTACGGCCGGCAAGAGCACAGGGTGTGACATGCAGGTATAGGGCTTAGAGGCTGTGACAGTGAGTAAATGGGTACAACAGAATTTGGGGATTTATCTTAAAGGCAACCGAGACAGCTGCTGTGTTTGTGAAAATAGTGTATGAAGTCAGGGAAACAAGAAGAAAGCTCTCATAGGGCAAGAGTGTCAATTCTGTCCAAGTCAACAGAGAAGCTAAAAAAGCAAGGGGGAGGGGGTCGAGGGGCAGTTAAAAACAAAAACAAAAAACAAAAAATGCTGGTTAATGTGAAAATCCCAAATAGCATGAACAATGGGAATAGTCCAGTAATAAGATACGACAATTGTATGCACACATGCAGCTGTAATGGTACAGACAGACAACTGGATCCTGATACAACATTACACTCATCAATAAATCATTCAGAGACTAGAAATCAATAAACTTCAGAGTTAATCTATGCCATACATCATACCAAGAGGATACTCCATCCAACAACTGTGAAGTATACATTCCTCTGAGCAGCCCCTGGAGTTTTCTCTAAAATACATCACATTTCAGACCATAAATAAAGCAACTCTTCACAAATATAAGAGTTGGAATAATTGTGTATAGCTTACCAAACCACAGTAAAATAAACCTAGAAATAAATAGCAAGATAAACCTCAAAAATTATGCAAACACTTATAGATGGAACACTATGCACTTGAATGAATAATCCACTCAGTGAGGGGGAGCCCTTAACTGGAACTGGGGACTTAGGGTGATATGCACAGGGAGCCGGACTCTTGGGCCCCCAATGAGAGATGCACTAAGTGAGTGATTGATGGAGAAGCTACTAAAAATAGAATCTAGCTAATTCAGAAATGTGTATCTCAGTTAACCTATTCTGATCTCACTCTCTGATGGAGATTCTGTTTGTATCTTTCAGAATGCAGCAAGAGAGCTGTGGCTCATCCAACCCTACCAACGAACCACAGGCCAATAGCTGACATCCTGGCAAGAGATGAGCCACCCCAGACTTACCGTGGAGGATCCATATGGAATGCTGCAGAGAATGATGGGATGAACAAGTGACCCATAGTAACAGCCAATCAGTCAACACAGGATAAGCCAGAGAGACAGACACCAATGATTTTCAACACAACCTAAAACAGAAGTACAGAGACCCCTAAGTTCTCAACAATAAAGCAGCCTTAATACTCACCCACTATGACTCAGGGAACTGAGTGGAAGAGGGGGCGGAAAGATTGTGAGAACCTTGGTGGGGGAGAATATCCAGGGACACGGCCCCCCTCAGTAGCAACATACTAGGGCCAGCAGAACAGGGCTGACTCCTAGGCTATCTATGTTCCCCAGCCCCAAGGACTGATCCAGACTGCCCACGGAGGAGGATATTCGGCTGACTGAGGATGGGGAAGAGGGACATTGGGGAACTGGGGATAACAACTCATTGTTTGCCCATTAAATAATGTAACTCATTATGGATAATTTAAAAAATCAAGAAGAAAATTTAAAAATTCCTGGAATAAAATGAAAATGATGGTAGAACTTATTAGAACCTTGGGAATAAAACAAAGGTAGTTCTAAGAAGAAAATTGACAGCTCTGAGTGCTCAAATTAAAATTACAGATCAAAAATAAGTGATTTAATGGTATACCTCAGGGTCTTTGAAAAATAAGAATAAGCCAACCTAAAAGCAAGAGCTGGAAAGAAGTAGTAAAGATAGGAGCATAAATTAGTAAAATTGAGACTAAAAGAATAGCACAAAGAATCAGTGAAACAAAGAGATGTGCTTTTTGAAAAAAAAAAAGAGAGATAAAAAAGCCAGTAAAGCCAAACTTTCTTTTACCCAAAAGAAAGAAAAAAAATCTGAATTAATAAAATTAATAAAATTTGAGGTGAAAAAGAGGGGTCCATTACAGCAAAGACTAATGAAATGCAAAAGCTCATTAGGAAAGACTTTGAAAACTTACATTCAAAAAAAACTGAAAAAAAAATCAAGAACAAATGGATAAACTCTGAGACAATTATACCTATCAAAATTAAATCTAGAGGTGAGAAATAGGCTAACCACACCTATGAAAAGCAAGGTTAGAGCAGTTAGTCTCCTAACTAAGAGAAGCCCAGGACCACGTAGATTTATTGCTGAATTTCACCAAGCCTTCAAAGATGAGTTAATCCCAATGATCCTCAAACTTTCCATAAAATATAAAGGGAAGGAACACTTTCAAATTCATTTTTATGATACCAGTATTACCCTGATACCAAAATCAGCTAAGGATACAACATCAAAAAACTATCATTTCCATGGTGAATATAGACACAAAAATTCTCAATAAAATTCTTGCAAACAAAATTCAGACATGGTGGTGGTTTGAATGTGAAAGCATGTCCCCCATAGCCTCAGGTTTTTATACTTATTGTTTGAGTCTTCAGCAGTCTGCTGGAAAGGGTGTCACTGGGGGCAGATCCATTCCAGCCCAAAGATTAGAGAGCAGTCTAGTGCTACTGGGGCTCCTAATGTCCTGGGCTTTTGGTGTTTACTGGCTGTGTGGTTGTTCTCTCTGTTTGGATCTGTGAAAGGGAGCCAGGTTCTTCCGCCACTGATGGAACTTCCCCTGGATCTGTAAGCATAAAATAACTCCCTTCCTATCATAAACTGCGTCTATTTGGAAGTTCACCCCAACAACACGGAGCTGACTACAACAGACACTTTCACAAGATGGTACACCATTACCATGTTGATTTATTATAGGAATGCAAGAATGGTTCAATAAATAGGCTTAGGTATAGGAATCATATCAATAAATTTAAAAAGGGCTTTGGACAAAATACAATATTCCATCATGATACAAGTCCTGATGAAACTCCAACTAGAAAGACCATATCTCATCATAACAAAGGCTACATATGTCAAACTATAGTGACAGGTATGGAAAAAAAGGAAAATAGTTCCTCTAAAATCAGGAATGAAACAAAGATGTCTAACCTCTCCACTCTTATTCAAAATAGTGATTGAGATCTTAGCCAAAACAATATGACAAAAGAAAGAAATAAAAAGGATACAAACAGGAAAGGAATGAGACCATATTTTCAGAAACATGATCCTATACTCAAGAGATCCTAAAGATTCCTCTATAAATCTCTTAGAAATGATAAACATTTTTATCAATATATCAGTAACAAAGAAGCATCAGTAGGTTTTCTGTATCACTAATAAACTTTCCAAAAAAGAAATCATGCTAAAGTCTGGATGGAAAAGGAAAAAGAAATCAGGAAAATAATCCCACTCAAAATAGCTAGTAATAATAATTAATAATAATAATACCTAGGAGTAAATACAGTCCAAAAATTGAAGAGCTCTATAATAAAAACCTTAGAACACTGAAGAAAACACTAGAAAATGGATAGACCAACCTCCCAAATTCATGGATTTGCAGAATTAATATTGTGAAAATACCAGTACTATTGAGAGTGATCTACAGATTCAATGCGATCTTCATCAAAATCCCAATAACATTCTTCACAGAATTACATAAACCAATTACAAAATCTAAAGGAAGCAGAAAAGACCCCCCCAAAAGCCAATGCAATCATGAGCAGAAAGACCACACTGGAGGTATTACAATACTTCATCTCAGATTATACTACAGAGCTAAGGTAACAAAAACAGGATGGTAGTGGCACTCAAACACAGAGACCAAAGGAAAAGAACAGTAGATACAGAAGTAAAACCACAAGATAATAGCCACATTATTTGATTTTTTACAAAAGTGTAAGAAATATACACTGGAGAAGCCGAGAAAACTAGATATTTGCAGGTAGAATGGAAGTAGATCCACAGATCTCTCCTATATAAAAGTTAAATCCAAATGTACCAAAAAATTTTAATGTGAGATCTAAAACTTTGAAACTGATAGAGGAGAAAGTAGGAAACACTTCAATGTATATGAATCGAGTGGATTTTATCAAAATGACTCCAGTGGCACAGGAAATGATCCCAAGAATTGATAATCAGGACTGCATGAAACTAAAAAGCTTCCACACAGGAAACAATCAACAGAACAAGCCCAAGAATGGGAGAAATGTTCACTAATGATACATCTAACAGGAAAAGGACTCTAAGAATTACACACTCACACACACACACACACACACACACACACACACATTCTCTCCAATCAACCAATAAGTAGGCAAATGAATTGAACAGATAGTCTTCAAAGAAAGAAATACAAATAAATAAATATTTGAAAAAAAATGCCATCCAAAGTAGCTACCTGGGAAATGTAAATTAAAGCTATGCTGAAATTCCATCCCTCTAAGGTCATGGCTATTATCAAGAAAACGAGTGACAACAAAGGCTAGCGAGGCTTTGGGGAAAGAAGATTCCTTTTGCACTGTTGGTGGGAATAAAAACCAGTACAGGCTTTATGAAATCAGTATGAAAATACCTCAAACATTAAAATATCTACCGTATATTCCAGAGATACCACACCTGGGCAAATACACAGCGGGATCTAAGTCAGCAGACTACAAAATATTTCCAAATCTATGTTCATTACTGCACTATTTACACTAGCCAAAATATGGACCAAGCCTAGATGAATGGATAAAGACAATGTCACACACACACACACACACACACACACACACACACACACACACACACAAAATGGGCTTTATTCAATCTTAAAGAATAATGAAACTATGCCATTTGCAGGAAAATGGTTGGAACTGCAGATCAATATGCTAAGCAAAATGATATAGACTCAGAAACACAAAAGTCACATGGAAAAAAAAATATATATATATGTGTCACATAAAAATAAAAGAGGAACTGTGAAGAAGGAAAACGGTTCTGAAGAGAAGGGGTAACAAGAAAGAATAACAGCGGCAAAGACAAAATATCATGTATTCACTCACAAATAAAATCTAGATGAAACCTTATAGATACACATCTGTGCATACACATACATCTATATGACATGAGGGTAGAAAGAGGATAATTTGGGACGGATGAGAGGACCAGCAAGGGGTAAAGAAGTAGATTACTGGGAATATGAGCAAGTTAGAATAATGCATGCGTATAAAACTGTCACAATGGAATCCATTATTTTGTATATTAACTTAAAAATCAATTTAAAAAGTTTTAAAAAAATGGAGAACCACAGTCAACTGACCAAATGAAAATTAGTTTGTGCCTCGTACAACGTACACTGTGGGAACCCTGGAAAGCTACTGTCTACGGAGCCTGCAGCCCTTTCCTGTACGCTGTTTCCTCTTGGTTCTCCCCGCTTGGCCAGCTGATGTGGAGAGTGGTGAGATGCAGCATTTAGAGGGGCATTCATGTCGTCCGTCAATAGTCCTTTAGCTAGAATGAAGTCCATGGCCACAGGGAGGCAAGAATGTCCTCAAAGTGTGAACCTGTGATGATGGAAAGGAATTTAACAACAAGAAAGTGACTATTGAATCTGTCAGCTGTTGGTAGCCAACAAACCTCTCAAACCTTTGTAATTTTGAAGAAGTGATTCATTTTTGGGTGTGTGTGTGTGTGTGTGTGTGTGTGTGTGTGTTTAGTTTTCCCTCTAAGGGGCTATGGAGAGGCCAGTAAGATCTGCTAGTCACAGTGGAGCTGAGTTGATGTCATCTGGGCTTTCTTAGAAGTCCTTAGTTGAGGGTGGTGTGGGCCATGTGGCCTCTCATCCTCCAGTGGGTTAACCTGGACATCTCTCATGGCCGTGATAGGGTTCTAAAACAGATAGAAAATGTAAGCAAGACCCCTTAAGACTAGACTTAGAAGTAATATCTGCTACCACATCTTATTGGCCCAAGTAAGACTCAAGGAGTGAAGAAACAGATCAGGCTCTTAAAGGAAAAAGTGCAAAGGAACACTGCACAAAGCACAGACATCTTTGCAGGGAGGGTGGAGAACCGAGGCTATTTTTGGACTCATCTCTCTGAATGTCAATAGCATGGAGCATGTATGAGGTGTGTGGTCTGAGTAGAAGCCCTGGACTAAAAAGGAAGTTGAGTGAGCCACCTGGTAGGGGATAGGATAAGACAACAGAAAAAGACAGGGCATCAAGGAGAGAGGAGAAGCAGCGAGAAAATTCATCATGTTGAAAAAAATACTGAAAATTAAAAATGAAACTGTAAGCATCACTATGGCCATTCCTCTAACCCAAAGGCAAATAAACTCTGAAGGACCTGATACAGGACAAGTAAGGAAAAACAGAAATTCAAACATATGCACACTCCTGGTAAATTGGGGTACACTGAGCTACCATTTCTGTGTGCTCAGGAGCAGGTGACCACAGGCAGAGATCATGCAGACCAGACATGGCCATTCTCCTTTTAGCAAAGATGAGCAGAGGATTTCTACATGAAAATCGGGAGCTCCCAGTTAGGTGAGGGTCGCTGGAGCATGTGTTTCTAAAGAGAGCACTGTGCTGAGCCCACCCTCCTCACCTGACATTCCTTCTGCTAAAGACAACAGAGAAAAAAATCCAGAAGCAGGCCTCTAGCTTGGCTAAATTCTGCTCAAAGGCCGGTGCATTGCAGGCTTGTTGCCAGCCTGTGGCACTGCTGGGAGGTGGCAAAGCCATTAAGAGGTGGGGCCTAGTGGCAGGAAGTTGGGTCATTACGACTGTGCCTTGAAGGTCTTTCCTCTTCCTGCTTCTGGCCACCTTGAGCTGAACCACTTCCTCTCCCTGCTCATAGAATTCTATCTCACTGAACATGCAAATGAAGCACAGCCAACAGCCATGGGCTGAAACTTCCAAAACTGTAGGCAAAATAAATCTTTCATCTTCTCAGTTGATTTGTCTCGGGTGTTTTGTTGTAGTCAAACAAAGCTGACTGGCACAAACAGCCTGATCGTGTATTGTAGAGCCTGTATCATTTGATTTAAATCTCTAACAGGTGTGTTTAAATATTTCTCTTTGAATAACCCAGGCTCATTCAGTGAAAGCCCAGTCCTTCAGATTTCACCCTGAACTCCATACCCATGATGTTGGCAGTTCCCATACCATAGTGGTATGTATGGGGCTGCTTGTAGGAACTGCAGCTCTCCTAGCCTAGGAGGTAGGAAAAGCTCAAGTCTTCTGGGGCCTATCATGTGTGCCTATGGAGCAACCATCACCAGGCAGAAACTTCCAGTGGATCCTTGTGCATCTGAGCAGAGGAGAACAGGAGGAAGGATCATCAAGGTGAGCCCACAGAGGCTCAGAAACCACCCTCCATACTGGGCATGGTGGTGCATGTCTGTATTCCAGCACTCAGGAGGGAGAGGAAGAGGGATCAAGAGTTCAAGGCCAGCTTCAGCTACAGAAGGAGTTCCAGGCCACCCTGGGGCACAAAAGACCCTGTCTCAAAAAAATAAAAATAAAATAAAAATAAATAAACTATCCCCATTGGCATGGTGGCAGGTACCTGTGGTCTTCATAATGGAGGGAGCAGAGCAGGAAGGTTGGTTACATTTAGAAGTCTAAGGCCTCCTAACATAAGGGGACCCTGTCCATAAATCAAGAAAATTATCCACTAAATGATGCGATATTAGTTAGCCATTACGTCTGTATAATACAGGAGCACCCCATATGGTGGGAAATATTTCTGAACCTTCTCTGTCCAATGCCTCCAGAAAAACAAGATCAGGGCAGGAATAAAATGTTACATTTTCAGATGGGAGCTAAGCCATAAACATGTTTGAATTTTAATCTACAGGGTACC
>PVHP010050924.1:0-11629 GCA_004024765.1 Zapus hudsonius | reverse complement strand
TGATAATATCCACAAATACATTGCCATATGAAAGTCTAATAGAAATGTTTAGGCAATAAGGCACGAGCCCATTTGATGTTTAATGTTGTTTTATGGATTTATGCTTAAAATCAGGCCTTAAGATTAAATAAATTGGGCTAGGGAGATGGCTCATAGTTAAAGGTGCTGGCTTGCAAAGTCTGACAGCCTGGGTTCAATTTCCGATTACCCACGTAAAGCCAGATGCAAAGTGGCACATACAGCTGGAGGTGGTTTGCAGTGGCAGGAGGCCCTGGCATGCCCATTCTCATTCTCTCTCTCCTTTTGCAAGTAAATAACTAACTAACTATAGTCTATTAATTTAAAATATATATGATATAATTATTTATGCCTTTGGTTTTCCATTTAATTAATGAATTTAATTCATGCCCTCTATATTGCTCATTTTATTATTATTATTTATATTGCTCTATAGTGCTCATTTTATCTTTTGCTGAAGAAAGGTGACTAGTTTATCAGAGGGAATTACTTATAAATTGCTTAACTAACTGCTTCGATCTTTATGTGATGAGATTCTTATGGAAGTAGAAAAGGGCATTCTGAGGACAGACAGAAAAGTGTCTTCCCAGGCCCCATGCCTCTTGTCACCACCTCTGAAGTCATGTGACTCCGGACATCAAGGCAGTAAAAGAGCTACTAATAAAGCAGACTGGTTTGAGGAAGAAAAGGTATAGAGGGAAATGTTAGTTGCTTCTATTAAGCAGAGATCAAATAAAATATAATACAAAGCTACAAACACAAGAGATTTCGAGCTTCATAGCTGGAAGAATTTTTTCAAAGTCACACTGCTGACCTAATGTATCACTTTTGCTGAATACAGAGTGTCATTCCTTGCGCTGCACCTAACTTGGTTTGCCGTGATGAGCACTAGACTGAAAAGGTCATGCCAGTGTTCTGAAATCTCAAGCATGAAGTCACTGTATTGCATTGCATGAAAGCATCTCCATAGAAGTTCCCTTTAATTCACTGCCACGTAGCTAAAGCACTCATATGAAAATAAACCTAAATCTTCCATAACTGATGAATTAAAAAGTAGAGTACATATATACAACAGGATACTATTGAGCCCTCTTAAAAATAAAATCTTTAAAAGCCATTAGCACAATGTGGATGGAACTGGAGATGACGATTGTTAAGTAAAACCAGGGAAATGTTGCATGATCTCACTCATGTGGGGAATATTAAAAGTTTATTTCAAAGTAATAGAGTTGGGTACCAGAGACTGAGACACATGGTGGGAAAGGAAGGTTTCCAGAGACTTGGGGACATGGTAGAGAAGGGAGGATGGAGAAAGGTTGGCCAATGGATACTGTTATAGTTCTATAAAAATAAGACATTCTGGTGTGCTATTGCACAATAGGGTGACTATAGATAATGATATGTACTGTATATTTCAAAAAGCTAGGAGGGGACCCTGGATAGCCTAGTACTCAGCCAGGTCCTCCTGGCCCAAGTGTGTTGTTACTGAGGGTTGCCAAGTCTCTGATATTCTCCCCCACCACGGCTCTCACAATCTTTCCACCCCCTCTTCCACTCAGTTCCCTGAGTCGTGGTGGGTGAGTATTAAGGCTGCTTTAATGTTGTGAGCTTACGGGTCTTTGTGTCGAAAACCATTGGTTTCTGCCTCACTGGCTTATCCTGTGCTGATTGGGGATGGGGGAAGAGGGCATCGGGGAATTGGGGATAACAACTCATTGTTTGCCCACTAAATAATGTAACTCATTATGGACAATAAAAATAAATAAATAAAATAATAATAAAAAAAGCTAGAAGGAAGAAGGTGAATGTTTCCACTATAATGGAATGGTAAGGTTTTAATAGACAGATGCAATTAACCTGATTACGCAATACATACACGTATCAAAACATCACATTTCCCCATTAATATGTGCAATTTTTTAATATATCAGTTCAAAATAAATTTAATTTATAAATTATTTCAAGTTACTACAGGTAGGCATATTAACAGATGTGCTGTCTGGAAGTCCCATTTCTGAAGCTTCATGTCTTGGAGATCTCCTTGAAGAACTATTGTCAGAGGGTGACGAGTTCCTCCCTCATCTGCCCAGATCATGCAGCACCTCTCTGCCAGGCACAGAAACCAAGAGTGGAATTCATCCACAACCTGCTGCACTATTTCATTCTCTCTTGTGTCTTCTTTCCTGCACACAAGCTACAGGAAACAAACCAACTTAGTAGAGAAGGTAGAACTTTTTGGTTAAATCTTTCCAAATTCTAAAGGGTTCTGCAAACCTATTACCACTATATTCTAAATTACTTCCTTTCTATTTGAGTGGCAAAGTCTTGCTTCTCTACTAGTCAATTTCCCTTTTAGCCATTTTTGAAATTTATTTTTAGTGGGATACAGAGAATAGATATCATTCATTCTGACATTTTCAAGTACAATTTGTGTATTTTTTAAATTCTTGCCCCCCCAAAATGATTCCTTCTCCCCCTTTATCCTTTGGCCCTTCTCTCTTCCAGTTAATCTCTTTATGATCACTTTTGGTTGCAGTTTTATTGTTATATGTTTAATTCATATTTCCTCCATAGACAGAGACTGATACAGATGATAGATAAACATATTACATGCTAAGACACGTGTATCAAAGAGAACATGTGATTTTGGTCTTTTCTTGTTTGAGTCTCTTCACTTATGATTCTTTCCAAACCCATCCATTTTTTTCTGACATTTTTATAAATTTAATTTTTCCTCACTGCTGAATAAAATTCCATTGTGTGTGTATACGTATATGTACCACATTTTCATCATCCACTCCTCTGTCAATGGGCATCTAGCCTGATCCATTTCTTAGCCATTGCAAATCATTACAGTAGTGCAAAGTCCTCAGGGTATATGCCTATTAGTGGTATACCTGGGTCATATGATAGGTCTATTTCTAATTTTTGAAATACCTCAATAGTAATTTCCTTAATGGCTGTATTAGTTTTCAGTTCTACAAAATAGTACATGAGGGTCTCTCTCTCTCTCTCTCTCTCTCTCTCTCTCTCTCTCTCTCTCTCTCTCTCTCTCTCTCTCTCTCTCTCTCCATACTTACCAGCATTTGTTGACTGTTTTCTTGGTGACAGCCATTCTGACTGGGGTTAGATTACATCTCAAAAATATTTTGATTTGCATTTCCCTGATGGCTAAGGAGGTTGAACTTATTTTCCTATCACTTATTCACCATTTATATTTCTTCTTTTGTGAACTGACTTTCATTTCATTAGCCTATTTGGTGATTGCTAGATTTATTATTGCTTTGATGGCTAATTTTTGCAGGTCTTTGTAAACTCTGGTTATTGGCCCCTGTATGAAGTATAGTGGCAAAGATTTCCTGCCATTCTTCAGGCTGTCTGTTCACTTCGATGATAGTTTCTTTTGCTGTGCAGAAACTGTTTAATTTTTCATGTAATCCCACTTGTTGGTTCTTGGAGCTGCTCCCTGTGCTATTGGAGTCCTGTTCAGAAAGTTATTGCCTATCCTAGAGGGTGTTCTCTGTTTTTCCCTCTTGCACTTTTTGTGTTTGAGGTTTTAGATGGAGGTCTTTGACCCACTTAGAATTGATATTTCTACATGGAGAAAGGTATGGATCTTATTTCATTCTTCTGCAGGGTATATCCAGTTTTGCCAGCACCATTTGTTGAATAAGAAACTCTTTTTTCCACTTAATAATTTTGACTCATTTTTTAAAAAATTAGATGGCCAAAGAACAGTGAGTTTATTTCTTTGTCTCTATTCTGTTTCATTGACAAATATATCTGTTCTGGTACCAGTACACTCTTTCTTTACCACTACTGCCTTGTAGTATAATTTGAGATAAGGGATTGTGGTTTTTCTACCTGGTTTCCTTCTCTTTAGGATTGCTTAGCCATTTTGTTAAAATATAAAGTTGTTTCCTTTATGAATACCCTATGATTCTATTCTTTCTTTATAAATAAATGTTTTTTATTAAATATATAATATATTAAAATACATTAAATTGTGGCATAATTTGCAAGTTTTAAACTAACTGTAATGTACATCTCTTAAGCAGCATTAAGTTGTTAAATAATTCTTAGATAAATAAAACCTATTTAACAGTGTGTGTGTGTGTGTGTGTAGGTGTGCGTGTACACATGCATGTATGTGCTGGTGGGAGAACAGCCTAAAAACAGCCTCTGGTGCTTTCTTTGGGCACCTTTATTTGACAGGGTCTCTCATTGGCCTGGAGCTTGTCGATTAGTTGAAGCTGGCTGGCCAGTGAGGACGAGGCATTACCTGTCTGGACCTCCCAGTGCTGAGATTGCAGGGGAGCACTCCTGTTCTTCACAAGCGAGCTATCTCCCTAGCCCCTGCTGCTAGATTTTGAGTTTTTAAACAAAACATTCTCTTGCTAAGCCCCAAAACAAAATTGTAACATACTATGTGTTTGTTCATACTAACACATCAAATATTATCGAATGTCAGGTGCAACTCTAGTTTCTAGCGATTTCACAAAGACTCTGTGCTCCAGAGTGTGAAGGATACAAAATCAAACACTCTCTTTGGCTAAAATAAGAGGTTATGTCCATGAAAAAATCTTCTAAATGTCTCTGTTTATCCCCTTGGTTCCATGCTGTTCTCACACTTGGTGGCCAATACAAGAGAAAACCAAGACCTATCAGGATGACAAGAAAAGAAAACCAACTTCCTAGCACTCCATGTGATAGAGACATCTCTATCACATCTACCAGGGCCCAGGAAACTGCAGAGGAAATGGTGGGTTAAATATAACTGCTCACTGTTAGCCCGAGAACCTCCTTCAGGGAGATGGCTGTAGACACTGAGAAGAAAACTCATCAAAGCAGAAAATCAGAGGCTAATGAGAGCTCAACACTAAGAGACACAGATCCTCCAAGACTCCAGGAATATTGCAGAAGAAATGGCAGACAAAATGCATAAGATCCACAGCGTTGTAAGGCATATTCTGAGGCATTGTTCCCCACCCCCAACAGAGACTTAATGGTGCATTCATTACCCCACAGTGCATACCTATAACCCCATTGAAGAGGGTGGTCATGGTTTGATCCAGGGGTCCCCCACAAACAATTGAATGTGTTCTCGGTTATCGATCCTCAGCTGATGGCAGTTTGGGTTTTACAACCTCACTAGAGCTGTGTTGTTGGGGGCAGGCTTATGGGGTTCTAAGCCAGCTTCCCCTTGGCAGTGTTTGGCACAGCTTCCTGCCATTGTTTGCAGTGCTGTGGCGGAGGTGATGTCCATCCCTCTGCTCATGCCATCGTTTTCCCTGCCAGAATGGAGTCTCCCCTTGAGTCCATAAGCCAAATAAACCCTTTCCTCCACAAGCCGCTTTTGTTTGGGTTCTTTTTGCACAGCAACTAGAAAGCTGACTACAACAGAGCTCTAAGTTGAATGGAGTGGGAGAGAGGGAACATGGAGTATAACTCAATGGGAATATGATGAATTTGTAATATGTTCATGCAATAAAGTTCTCAACTTAATAAACAAGTTTTAAAAGCACAGTGACAGATAACAATAGGATGGATGGAGGTTTGTCAACAGTCCATAAGTGATACTACTATTGTTCACAATCTCACTTATATCTTTTCGTGAAATAAATGCAAATAAATTGAACAAAAGAACCTGTGCTCTTGTGAATTCATCTTTAGTTTATTAATTCAATACACACTATTATTGGCTGTATATCAGGCACTGGGGAGATGACTAATCCTTAAGCTAACTGACAGTCACAACCCACAATCTGTTTCCTCCCCTTTCTCCAGAAGATCATGGAGAGGCTTAAAAGGTTTGAGGAAAATGACAGGAATTCCTAACACACTTGACTTGAAGCATCTAGCTCATCAGTGATCCAACAATTTTGCTTAAGGCAGTTTGCCAAGGGAACCCCACACACATGAAAATTTTTGTTCTCATACTGTGAAATATTCTAAATTTCCTTTAAATTTTAGCTTTTACTTTTTATTTTTAAACATTAATAATATTAAAATTTAGCTAATACTATAGCATATAAACACACAAATATATAGTATAATGTTGATATTAGTATAAAAATTAAGCAGTACATGATTGTCATCTAGTCATACTACGATGTAATAGACCAGAACTTCTTTCCCATCTACCTGGAACTTAGTACCTGTCAGTCAGCCTCTCTCCATTACCTTCCTCTCTCTCTCTCTCTCTCTCTCTCTCTCTCTCTCTCTCTCTCTCTCCATGCATCTCGTGGCCCCTTTTCTCTTTCCCACTCCTCTCTCTATTTCTTCCTCTCTTCTCCCATCCCCCTTTCTTTCCATCTTTCTCAGTGCCATTCTTCCCTTCCTCTTTTCTCTCTCTCCCTTCCTCTCTCAATCCCTTCACACTCTTTTTCTGCTCCCTTCTCCTCTTGCCTTTGCCCCTCTCTCTTCCTCACTCTCTACCTCACTCTCTTCCTCACTCTCTTCTCCACCCCTCTTTCCTTCCCTCCCCCACTCTTCTTTCTTCTGCCCATTCCACCTCCTCTCTTCTCCTTCTCCCTCTTCTTTCCTTCACCCTCAATCTCTCCATCGCTTCTCCACATCCCTCTCCTCTGCCCCTCTTCTTTCCTTTCCTCTCCTCTGTCACTCTCTCTTTTCTATTTCCTTTGCCTCTTTTCACTCCTCTCTTCCCTCCATGCCCTTTCTCTCCCTCTCTTCTCTCTAGCTCCCCTATTCTCTCCTTTCCCCTCTCCGCTCTCCATTTGCCTCTCCCGCTTCCATTTTCCCTCTTGTCTTTTCCTTCGTCTCTTATCCTCAAGAAACCCACCTCACCTCTAAGGACAGGAACCTCCTAAGGGTGAAAGGATGGAAGTTGATCTTCCAAGCTAATGGAAATAAAGAAAACAAGCAGGGCTTACTACACTGGTATCTGACAAAATGGACTTCAAACCAAAATCAATTCAAAAGGGAAATCAAGGGCACTTCTTACTCATCACAGGAACAATCCAACAAGAGAATATCACCATCATAAACATGTAAGCACCAACTACAGGTGCACCACATTTCATAAAGCAAAACTAATGGAAAACAAAATGACAATAAACTCCAAGTCCATCATAGTTGGAGACTTTAGTATGCCTCTATCATCTTTAGACAAATCATCCAAACAGAAGAACAACAAGGAAATAATAGAACTTAATAACACCATAGATCAACTGGACTAACAGAGGTATATAGAACATTCCATCCCAACTCTACAGAATATACATTCTTCTTAGCAGCTCACAGAACCTTCTCCAAAATAGACCACATATTAGGACATAAAACATGTCTCACCAAATTCAAGAAGACTGAGTTAACACCCTGCATCATATCAGACCACAATGTATTGAAGCTGGAAATAAACAATGAGAGAACAAACAGAAATCCTCTCCAACTATTGGAGATTGAACAATATGCTATTAAACAATGAATGGGTCATTCAAGAAATTAAAGTGGAAATTGTAAATTTTCTTGAACTAAATCATAATGAGAATACATCATACCAGAACCTATGGGACACAATGAAGGTAGTCTTAAGGGGAAGCTTTATAGCACTGAATCCCTTCATAGCAAAGACAGAGAGATCCGAAATTAATAACCCAACTAACCAGCTAATGGCCTTGAAAATATTAGAACAATCCAACCCCAGGAGCACAAGATGAAAAGAAATAATTATGATCAGAACAGAGATCAAAGAAATAGAAACTAAGAAAACTATTTTTAAAATTGATGAAACAAAGACCTAGTTCTTTGAAAAAATAAGCAAGGTTGAAAAACCCCTGGCCAATCTAACCAAATGGAAAAAAGAGAAGGCCCAAATCAACAAAATCAGAAATGAAAAAGGAGAAATCACAATGGACACCAATGAAATTGGAAGGATCATCAGGACATACTTCCAAAACCTTTATTATTATAGATAATAAACCATGATAATACCCTACCCCCTCCCCATTCTCAAATCCACCTTCCATCAAATCCCCCCCCTTCCAATTAGTCTCTCTTTTATTTTGATGTCATCATCTTTTTCTCTTATTAGGAAAGTCTGTGAAGGTAGTGTCAGGCACTGCGAGATCATGAATATCAAGGTAATTCTGTGTCTGCAAGATTGCATTGTGAGCAGGCCTACCATTCCTTTGGTTCTTGCTTTCTTTCCACCATCTCTTCCCCAGTGAAACCAAAACCTTGGAAGCTGTGGAAAAAAAAAGTTGTCTCAGTGCTGAACACTCCACTGTCACTTTTTAGTTACCTTAATGGTCACCACCGTATGAAAAGAGAAGCTTCTTCAACTCAAAGTGAGAGTAGCATTAATACGTGGCTGTGAACTTTAAAAGAAGTGCTTACAGGGCAGTTTAGAGGGTAAAATATGTGCATTTGGCCAGACAAAAGCAGAGATTATGCCCCTAGACCTCAAGATCTCCCCAGTCATGGGCTTTTGACTAAGATTTCAGTACTAGGCATGACTTCCCTCCTGAGGAGAGGGCCTCCACTCCAATTAGAGAGCAGTTGGTTTCCCCTGTAACAGACAAACCAGTATCGTACCAGATGGCACATCTGGCCTGGCTGGCCGACCTAGGGCTTGCAGGCTCCACTGCTGTTAACACTGTTACTGACTTCTCTCTCTCTCCCCTAGGGCTGATGCAGCAGCTCTTTCCAGCTTTCTGATAGCTAGTCTACAGAGAGGAGGTTTTCGACTCAATTCTAGCCAGATTTCTTAGTGACCTTTGTCCCAAGCTTGTGGAGAATTCTACTTTTTCACATTCTCACAAGCATTTATTGCCATTTCTTTTCTTTTTTATTAATATCTTTTTTATGAATAAGTATATACAATATATGATCAAATTTTGTGAAGATATCCCCATTCCCCTCCTCTCTGTCCCCTACCCACTGGGGTCCCTCCTCCACGGGCATACTGGATCTGTCCATAGGTTAGGGGGTTATGAACTGCACCAGAGGGAGCCAGTTTTTCTTTGTTTCTTCCTCCTTTGTGTGCTGTTGCTGAGGGGGCCATGTCTCTGGATAGTCTCCCCCACCATGGCTCTTACATTCTTTCCACCCCCTCTTCCGCTCAGTTCCCTGAGTCATGGTGGGTGAGTTTTAAGTCTGCTTTGTTATTGACATCTTAAATATCTCTGAATCTTTACCCTGGGTTGTGTTGGGTATCCTTGGTGTCTGTCTCCATTGACCTTTCATGGGTTATCAGACTTGCTGTGGTGATTGGTCTCCTGTTTGTCTCTTCGCTTTCTCATAGGTTTCATTCGGGCCCTGTGAAGACCAGGGGTGGTTTGTCTCCTCCCAGGATGTCAGCCATCATTTATTTTCTTGATGGTAGCCATTCTGACCGGAGTGAGAACCTCAAAGTAGCTTTAATTTTCATTTCCCTGAGGGCTAAGGATGTAGAACATGTGCATAGACGTGTATCGGCTATTTGTTCTTCTTTTGAAAGCTCTCTAGTCAGTTCCAGATCCCAGTTTTGATTCCGTTCTTTGATTTCTTATTATTTAGTTTTTTTGAGTTCTTTGCATGTCATACATCTATCAGATGTATAGCTGACAAATATTTCCTCCCATTCTATAGGCTGACCCTTTGCTCTATTCAGTGTCCTTGGCTGGACAAAAGCTTTTTAATTTCATGAAGTCCCACTGGTTGATTACTGGTTTTAGTTCCTGAGCAACTTGGGTTATATTCAGAAATTCCTTTCCTATGCCTGTATATTGAAGGGTTTCCCCTAGTTTTTCCTCTAGCAATTTCAGTTTCAGGTCTGATATTAGGTTCTTTGATTCAGTTAGACTTGATTCTTGTGCATGGAGAGACATAAGGATCTATTTTTATCCTTCTACATATAGATATCCAGGTTTCTCAGCACCATCTGTTAAAGAGGCTGTCTTTTCTCCAATGAATATGTTTGAAATTTTTGTCAAAAATCATAGGGTTATAGCTGCCTGAATTAACATCTGGGTTCTCTATTCTTTTCCATTGGTCTATGGGTTGGTTTTTGTGCCATTTCCATGCTGTTTTTGTTACTATGGCTCTGTAATATATCTTAAAATCACATATGATGATACATCCAGTCCTATTTTTGTTGTTTAGAACTTTCTTGGCTATTCAAGGTGTTTTGTGTTTCCAGATGAATTTCAGGGTGTTTTTTCTATTTTGTGAAGAATACCATTAGAATTCTGATGGATATTGCACTAAATATGTAGAATTCTCTTGGTAAAATAGACATTTTAAAAATATTGATTCTTCCATTCCAAGATCATGTGATATCTTTCCATTTTCTAGTGTCTTGCAATTTCTCTCTTTAGTATTTTAAAGTTTTAATTGTAGAGATCCTTCACTTCCTTGGTTAGGTTTGCTCCAGGGTACTTTATTGTTTTGAGGCAATTATGAATGGCAGTGTTTCCTTGACTTCTTCATCCTTGGCATGTTTGTTGTTGGTGTATAGAAAGGCTATGCTTTTTATGCATTAACTTTGTATTTAGGGTCCTTTATGTATAGAATCATATCATCTGTAAGTAATGATAATGTAAACTTTTTCTTCAAATTTATATCCCTTTTATTTTTGTCTCTTGCCTTATTGCTATAGCTAAATTTTCTAGTACTACATTAACTAAAAGTGTGAACAGAGACACCCTGGTCTTCTTCCTGATTTTAGATAAATGCTTCAAGTTTTTCCCCCATTTAGTACAATGTTGTTTGGTCATTAATATCCTTTATTATGTTGACATATGTTCCTGCTATTCACAGATTATTTAGGACATTTTTCATGAAGAGATGTTGGATTTTTTTCAAATGCCTTTTCTGCAATAAACTGACCTGATCTTGCAGCTTTTCTCCTTCAGTCTGGGCCCAAGTGAGACCCTACCCCTAAGAAAGTCAGAAAAAAAGGAAAAAAGGAATATAAATCAAGAAATATTAAAAGCAACAAAAAAATCCCAAAACACAACTTATTCAAGAATGGCAAAACCAGCTCAAAGTAGATCAACCAAAGCTAAAACATTGTTTGTCTTAAGCGGTCTAGGTTTGAATTCTTTTCCTCCCTGGGATTCCTATTTAGTAAGACACGGAAGGTGCCATTAGCCCTACAGGGCAGGCCTATCTATATACCTGGCTTTGGGGTAGGTATGGCCCCAGTGCAAGATGGCCCTCTTGCCTTTTTGAGAGGCTCCTGGTCTCACATATGCTGAGTCCCCAGCTGAGTCCCTCTTTCTTGCACTTGGCTGGGGTGGTTAGGTTGGTAGATATGCTCTTCAGATTGGCTTTGCTGGGACTGAGAGGTGGCTCTGAACCCTTGGCCTCTTTAACATAAAAACTTATTAACATTTTATTCAACATAAAAACTTTAACATAAAACTGATTGCTTAGCACTTAAACATGAGGATTTCTCCATTGGACACTGTTGCAGTCAGCTTTCTAGTTGCTGCGCAGAAAGAACCCAAGCAAAAGTGGCTTGTGGAGGAATGGGTTTATTTGGCTTACGGACTCGAGGAGAGACTCCATCCTGGCAGGGAGAACGATGGCATGAGCAGAGGGCTGGACATCACCTCCGCCACAGCACTGTTTTATGGAGGAATGGGTTTATTTGGCTTACAGACTC
>PVHP010050923.1:0-11473 GCA_004024765.1 Zapus hudsonius | reverse complement strand
AACTCCAGACACATGCGCCACTTTGTGCATCTGGCTTTGCGTGGATACTGGGGAATCGAACCTGGGTCATTAGGCTTTGCAGGCAAGTGCCTTAACCTCTGAGCCATCTCTCCAGCCCAATACAAAAATTTTTTGAAAGAGTCTCCATGGGTCCCTCTCCCCAAAATTAAACATTATCAAGATTATAATTGCTTCTTTGCATTTTGTTGTAATAGAAACCTGTGTGTATCTCCAGAATAATCTGCTATTATCCTTTTACAATTAATTTAAAAATTGATCTTTTTGTCTGGAGAGATGGCTCAGCGGTTAAGACGCTTGCCTGCAAAGCCTAACAACTCCAGTTCAGTTCCTCAGTACCCAGGGAAAGCTAGTTGCACAGAGTATCAGATATATCTGGAGTTCATTTTCAGAGGCTGGAGGCCCTGGCACACCCATTTTCTCTGTCTCTCTTCTATCTCTCTCTACTTGCAAATAAATAAAAATATTTTTTAAAACAAATTAATTAGCTAAAAAAAAAGTTGGGGCCTCTCACTGAACCTGGAGCTCACTATTACAGCTAGACAAGCTGTCACCAAACCCTGTCTCTAACCTACCAAGCACTAGGGTTACAGGTGTGTCCCATCACACAAGGCATTCCAAACTCAGGTCCTCATGCTTGCATGGTGAGTACCTTATCCACAGAGCCATCACCCAGCCCAACTGCTCTGTTGTTAATTGTTGTTATTGTCTGTATATTTACTTATTTATTTACAAGCAGAGAGAGAATAAAAGAGAGAAGGAATGAGCACACCAGAGCCTCTTGCCACTGAAAACTAACTCCAGGTGCATGCCCTACTCTGTAATATGGATATGTGGGCACTGGGGAATCAAAACCTGGCCACCAGGCTTCGCAAGCAAGTGCCTTTAGCCCTGCTCTGCTTTTAAGAGGGAATTCCGAGAGATTTTAAAACTGTCATTACTGCTACTCGTCACTACCTGAGCAGATTTTAGAGGATATTTTAAAAGCCCTAGTATTTTTTAAAATTATTTTATTTATTTATTTGCAAGCAGAGAGTATGAGGAAGAGAGGGGAGGAAGAGACAGAGAGAATGAGCGCACCAGGGCCTCCAGCCACTGCAAACAAACTCCAGACACATGTACCACTTTGTGCATCTGACTTTATGGGGGTACTGAGGAATCAAACTCAGGTCATTAAGCTTTGCAGGCAAGTGCCTTAACCACTGAGGCATCTCTCTAGTCCCCTAGTATTTTTTCTTTTCTTTTCTTTTTTTTTTTCTTGAGGTAGGGTCTCACTCTAGTCCAGGCTGACCTGGAATTCACTATGTAGTCTCAGGGTGGCCTTGAACTCACGGCAATCCTCCTACCCCTGCCTCCCGAGTGCTGGGATTAAAGGCATGCGCCACCATGCCCGGCTCCCCTAGTATTTTTTCTATAGAAATTTTCTTAAAACAAAATGCCTACAAAATCTTATAATATTTTCAGAAAGGGATTTTTTTTCTACTTACCTGGAAAAGACTGAACAAGCGGTATCTTATTTTATAATTGGTCCACAGGACCATAAGAAAAGAATTCAATGAGATAGCACCAATCATAATGATCTGAAACAGAGGACTCGTTATAACTTTCCTCACGAATGCCTGACACTGCTCGTCTTTCCTCCTGTTAAAAAAGTAAGAAGTATGGTTTTCATAAAAGAGTTTGACTCCCACGTGATGCATACTTAAGAATGAGATTTGTTCCCCCTTCTCTGAAAATAAAGATATAGTGTGGTGGTTTGAGTGTGAAATGTCCCCCATGGCCTCATGTGTTTGTGATTAAGCCTCAGACTCAATCCCCAGCTGGTGGCAATTTGGAGCCTTACTGGAGGTGTGTTGCTTAGGGTGGGCCTGGGGGTGTTACAGCCCAAGTCTCCCTTACCAGAGCTAGCTCACTCTTGCTGCTCCTGCTCAGCCAATGTGACAAGATGTGATGCCCAGCCACTGCTTTGCCATGTGTGATGGTTAAATTTTGTTGTGAACTTGACCTTTTTAATAATCGTGGATGGGTCTCTGAGGTTGTTTATAGGAAGGCAGCCCTCTCAGTAGGGGACAGGAGATAAGGAGGCTCAGGGGAGTTAGAAACAAAGATCCTTTCCTGGGAGGGCAGGGCAGGAAGGAAATTCCAGAGACTTAGGGAATCTCAGAAAGGTTGGAAGACCCTGCCTTAAGACTATATAAAGAGGGGAGAAAAATCTCTCTCTTCCTACTGCCTGCTTTGTTGGTATATATATGGTGTTACCAAGGGGTTTCTCTCTCTGCTTAGACCTGTAAAAGGGGTCATCCTCTTTCTCCATTATGTAACTCCCCCTGGATCTGTAGCTTCAATAAATCCTTTCCTCCCATAACTGTGCCTGGTTTGGAAGTTCATGCCAGCAGTGTGTGGCTGTGACACCCTGCCATGATGGAATGTTCCTCTCAAAACTGAAAGCCTTTCCTCCCATAAGCTGCTTCTGGTCCAGTGTATCATCCCAACAAGAATATAATGGCGACATATAGACTGAAATGGCAATGAATGACCACTGAAATACCTATGATGACCATCTACATCCCTTCAGTTCCTTCTCCCTGAACCTCTGAGTGGTCACTAGAGAAAGAATCATCTTTATTTATTTATTCATCAAGTTTTTACTGAGTGACCCCTGCCAGGCAATAGAGCAGGTTCAGGGGACGCAATGCCAAAACAACTAATTATTCTCAGTCTTAGGGGAAACTGGCCAATAACCAAATAATTACCCATTGATTGCAAATCAATGACAAAAAGCTGACACCCTAGAAGAAAATTCATGAAATCATAAAATCAGCCAAGACTTAAACATGTGTGGTGGTTTCAGGTGTTCCCCATAAACTTATGTGCTCTGAATCCCCAGCTGATCCCCAGTTGATGGTCAATTTGGGAATTATTGGAGGTGTGTTGTTGGGGATGGGCTTATGGGTGTTAGTTATAACCAGCTTCCCCTTGCTAGTGTTCGGTACACTCTCCTGTTGGTGTTGTCCACCTGCTGTTGGCCAGGAGGTGATGTCTAGCCTCTGCTCATGCCATCGTTTTCCCTGCCATCATGGAGCTTCCCCTCAAATCTGTAAGCCAAAGTAAAGCCTTTCCTCCACAAGCAGCCAATAGTGAGAAAGCTGAATGCAACAACATGATAATATTTCATGCCCACAAGAGTTAAGTGTGACAGGGCATTCTCATTACCTGACAGGGAAGCTGACTAGTCTTTATAAATGGCCCCAGAACTGTTCATATCCTCTCACTTACAGACTATCTGTTGCAGATACCTTCTCGATGCTGGGACAAAGCACCCAACCAAAAGCCGTGGATGGGAGGAAAGGATTTATTTTGGCTTACAGTCTGAAGGGGAAGCTTCATGGTGGCAGGTAAAAAATAGTAGAGCAGAGGCTGGGCTTCACCTCTTGGCCAACACTAGGCGGGCAATAGCAGCAAAAGAGTTAGCTAATCTCTAGCAAAGGGGAGTTGGGCAAAACACCCCACTCCACCCCCAACAGCACACCTCCTCCAGCAAGGCCCCACCTCCCAAATATGCCATCAGCTAGGAACCAAGTATTCAGGACACATGAGTTTATGGGGGACACCTGATTCAAACCACACTATCCCAAAAGAACACAATCCAAAATGCAAAGAGTGACTATGGCTAAACGTGCTTATCCCAGGATTATTTATGTAGAGAACTTGAAAACAATTAAAAGAAAAACTAATACAAAAGACTAGGTAAGTAAACTGTGGCACATAATGTCATGAAATACCAAGCTAACATTTTCTCATGGTTTAGAAAAACGTTTATTATCTGATACAAAGCAAAACAAGATGGAAAGTTCTCATCTCAAAACAATCTCCTCTTTGCACAAAATAGGTAGAAAAAAACCCAGAAGAAATATGCCAAAATATTCATAGTGTTTGTCTATAAATGCCAAGGCCTACAATTATTTTCCTATATGTTTTGCGAATTTTCTAAAAGAGTATTACTTTTCAGGACTGGATAAATGGCTCAGTGGTTGAAGACACTTGTTTACAAAGCCTGAGGGCCCAGGTTTGATTTCCCCAGTACCCACATAAAGCAAGATGTACAAAATGCTGCATGTGTCTGGAGGGGTTTCCAGCAGCAACAAGAGGTCATCACAGTGCACCCATTCTCATTTTCTCTCTCTCAATAAATAAATAAATATTTTTAAGAATATAACTTTTCCCCAAAACATGCAACAAATGAACAGATTTCCTTAAAGGTAAAAACATATAGAATGTCAGGTGTGGTGGTGACACCTTTAATCCCAGCACTCAGGCCGAGATAGGAGGATCACTGTGAGTTCAAGTCCAGCCTGGGCTAGCATAGGACTCTGCCTTGAAAAATAACAAACAAGCAAATAACAAACAGAAAAGAGCTTGTTCAAAAAGATACAGGATGTAACGGGGTGTAGTAACCTGTGTCTGTAGTTGCAAACTACTCGAGATTGAGGTAGGGAATCACTTGCGCCTATAAGTCCAAAAGCAGCCTGGGTAGCACCGTGAGGTCTGCAGTGGCTAGGGGCTCTGGCATACCCATTCTCTCTCTCTCTCTCTCTCTCTTCTCTCTCTCTCTCTCTCTCTCTCTCTCTCTCTCTCTCTTTCCCTTCCTCCCTCCCTCCCTCTCCTTGAAAACAAAGAAATAACAGAAGTAAAAAAGAACCAGAATACATATGCCTTTATGATCTATAAAAACAAAATATAAATTTTCACCATCTGATTTGAAATGAAGTCTATAGCAAAAAAATTAAGCCTTCAAATTATCTTATTAGATATCTAATGGGAAAATAACACTGGCTTAAAGTAATCATTCAGCTTGCAGGTCAGTACCAATGTACCAACCTCCCCCACCAGAGAAGTGCTCCTATACCTGGTGATAGAGATGAGTGTCTCTGGAAAAGGCTAGGAGAACTCTGATGCTCTACCCCACAGTACCCTTCACACATTCCCTAACCTGAGGCAAAGAATACTGACCTAAATTCCTTGAATCTTGCATATAGTGCCTCCGACGCAGTGCCAAAGAGTGAACTGGAAACCACTCTCACTGGGGTCTGGTGATAATAGCGGGACATTCTCCAAGCTTCGAGTTTATTCCCTGCTTTCTATCATCCAACCAACAATCTCTGCTTAGAGACTTCTTGGTACCTAGATTCCGAGAGGCAGCAGAGAAGGGTCCAGGAAGGGAATTTTTGCTTTATGAGGTCACTCTTGGGCATTCCATCAGTTACTGGCCTGAGAGAGAAGCTTGGGGATGGGTCTATCCAATCCATCTGTGGTTCTCTTTTCTCAAAGAGACGGGGAATGTCTCAGAGGTCATGAGCACCCAGCAGTGGGGGAGCCCCTGGTGAAAGTGGGGAGGCACTGGAGAAAGACCAAAGGCCTCACCTTCCTCATGAAATGTCTGATCTGGCAGATAAAGATGTCAGAAAACATAAGGATTAAAAAAAGTTGAGGGCCACATACGAGGGGAAAAAAATTAAGTTCTTGGGCTGGAGAGATGGCTCAGCAGTTAAAGGGGCTTGCTTGCAATTTTCCAGGACCCATGCAAAGTCAGATGCACAAAGTGACACGTGTCTAGAGTTCATATGTAGCAGCAAGAGGCACTGGTGTGCCCACAGTCTCTCTATCTCTATCTCTCAATTTTTTTTTTTTTTGGTTTTTCGAGGTAGGGTCTCCCTCTAGGCCAGGCTGACCTGGAATTCACTGTGTAGTCTCAGGGTGGCCTTGAACTCATGGTGATCCACCTACCTCTGCCTCCCGAGTGCTGGGATTAAAGGCATGCACCACAACGCCCAGCTTTCTCAAATTTTTTTAAAAATTAAAAATCAAGTTCTTTGGGGCTCTGAGAGTCACAGACATGGCCAGGACCAGAAACACCTAGAAAAAACAAAGCTTATAATAGGCTAGCACACAAACAGGAAGAGACGATCATACAGGATGTGCATATAACATGAGAGGAATGGCCTAGAAATGCGGTAAGTTTCAGAGCAGTAGGGATCTTTGCCCCATTCAGTTTACAGGAATAGTATATCCTCCCCTAAGCCCCTTCTGGCTTTCAGGGCAAGACAAGACAGAACGATCTGGGCAGCAGTGTATTGAACGTTTAATCCCAAGCAACTGGTGTTGAAATACAAAGTTAACACACTTTCAGCCAAACCCAATTACATCTCTTGATGTTTCACAGGAAATTTTATAAAACAAAGTATACTACTGAAGGTTGGATTAGAAAATATGTAGAATATATTACATGTGTTAACATATATCACATATATATTTATTTTTACATATATATTTCCATAAAAACAATGTAGTTCACTTGCTCAATACATTGATAGAGGTCAAGTTTATATTTAAATATATTATACTGGCTGCTGCTGAATTAACCCTTTAGTAGAAACACCAAGAACTATACTTATTCTATTTTTTCAAGGGTTTCCCAAGTCATATCAATGTCAGTGGTGGTTTGAATGTGAAATATTCCCCATGGCCTCATGTGTTTGTGATGAAGCCTCACACTCAATCCCCAGCTGGTGGAGCCTTTGGGAGGAAGAGCCTTGATGGAGGAGGTGTGTCACTTGGGGGTGGGCCTTGGGATTTTATAATCCAGCCCAGGTTGCCACAACTGGCTCACTCCCGCTGCTTCCTCCCAGCTGAAGTGACAAGATGTGATGCCAAGCCTCTGCTCTGCCAGGCTTTCCCTGCCGTGATGACAACTTCCCCTGAAAACTGTAAGGTGAAATACACCCTTTTCTTCATCAGCTATTTTTGGTTGGGTGTTTTGTTCCAGCAACTAGAAGGTAACTAGTCCTGCATAATAGGAGGGAAAAGTGACGATATCAAAATAGAAGAGAGACTCATTGGAAAGAAGAAATTCAGTGTAAGGGAGACTTGGGAGGATGAAAAGGGAGGCTGGTGAGAGGGGATTACAATCATAGTATATTGTCTATAAGTATAACAATTTTCAATAAAAAAAAGTTAAATAAAATAGAAGGTAGGGCTGAAGAGATGGCTAAATGGTTAAGGCACTTGCCTGAAAGCCTAAGACCCAGGTTTGATGCCTCAGTGGCTCATGCATCTGGAGTTCATTTACAGCGGCTGGAGGCCCTGGTGCACCCATTCTCTCTGCCACGCTTCTCTCTATTGCTGTGCTTGCAAATAAATAAATGAATAATAATAAATAAGGTAACTAGCACACCATTATGTTCAGAGCCTTCATTAACTTTATTTTAGAACAGGGCACCATCAAAGGTGCTGGCCATGGTTTTTTACCTATGCATGTCATACCAGGGGACATAGTAAAGCCTGGTTAACTCCCTTCTACTCCAGTGATCACTGTAGGAGGAAAATGGAGGGAAAGCAAACATCAAGAAAGTCACTGTCACCATGATTTCGAGAGCAGAACTTAGGGGGTCTCCAACTCTAACAAAGTCTCTTTCAATTCACAAAGTCAGTTACACTACACAAGTCTGGGGACTCATTCTATCAGGATTGGCACAATGAGAATGTCTGACTTCCCAATAAGAGGTCTGTGAGTCTCTGTGGTAACATTTATGAACTCCAGCAGAGGCAACATCACTTAACATGTGCCTTGTGTCAAACCCTGACATAGATGCTAATTAGTAACTGTGTGCTTTGGTCTTTGCCACCGTAATTATGAGCCATATTCTTTCCCTGCTATTCTCCATGTGGTATATGTTAACACAGCTGTCAGTCTAACCTCTCAAACCTCCATTCCAAGTAGGGGCAAAGGATCCCACGCTTTGCACAGCCAAGTAAGTTAAAGGACACAACAGGGAAACAAACCAACCCAGAATGCCGAATGTTCTACAGGACAATTGTATTACTTTCCTTGTAACTGTGACAAAACATCCCATAAGGGGCTGCCGAGATGGTTCAATGCGTAAAGTGCAAGCATGGGACCTGAGTTTGGATCGCCAGCACCCATGTAAAAGCCAAGAGTTGGGGATGACGAGATGGCTCAGCAGTTAAAGGAAAGTAAAGTCTTGCTTGTAAAGTCTGCCAGCCTGGGATCAATTGCCCAATACCCATATAAAGCCAGATATACAAAGTGGCCCTGGGTGTGCCCATTCTCTCGATACATATATAGATAGATAGATAGATAGATAGATAGATAGATAGATAGATAGATAGATAGATAGATAGATAGATATAATCTATATATAGGTATAGATATATAGATTATCTATATAGATATGGATAATAAAAATATTCTAAATAAACAGAAGCTAGGAATGGTGGCATGTGCCTGTAATTCCATCACTGTGGTGGTGGAGACAGGAAATTTCCGGGAGCACACTGGCTAGCTTGTCCAGCCAGATCAATGCACTAAGTGTTCAGTAACAGTCCCTTCTCATGAAAAGAAGGCGAAGGGCAACTGAGGAAGACATTGACATGGATCCCAGGCCTCCACACACATACACACATAGGTGCAGGTACACCTTTACACACATAAAACCACAACCTGAACACACCATATACATGCAAATGTATATGCTGGATGTCGCGTGATGCTCGCCTTTAATCCCAGCACTTGGGAGGCAGAGGGAAGGAGGATCACAGTGAGTCTGAAGTCAGCCTGATTTCTAGCTTCTGGCTTACAGTTTGAGGGATATAGTGCATTATGGCTCGTCAGACTTTCCTGCTCTTCTCTCAGTCTGGGAGTTTAGCCCATGGGATGAGGGTAGGTCTCTCCTTCTCAGTTAAACCCCTCTGAATGTCTTCACAGACACGTCCAGGGGCATGTCTCCTAGGTGAGTCTAAAATATACTCAAGTTGACAGTGAACACCTGCAGGGAATGATGGCACACACCTTTAATCCCAGGACTCAGGAGGCTGAGGTAGGAAGAGCGACATGAGTTCAAAGCCAACCTGGGACTATAGAATGAGTTTCTGGTCAGCTTGAGCTAGAGTGAGACTTGGGGGGGGGGGACAACTAGCCAATCACAATGGACTCAAGGTTCTTTGTCATTATTTTCATTTTGTTTTGTTTAAAATGACCTCTTGTAGTCTGGGCTGGCTTCCCTATGTAGCTGAAGCTGACCTTGAACTCTGGATTCTCCTGCATCTACCTCCCAAGTGCTGGCTCATCACACTCAACTGTCCCAGTTAGTCAATCGCGTGGGAAAAGAGGGAAGAAAGGAGTGCTTGTTCCAAACTCAGAGAGAGCATAGAGACACAACAACCAGATGGGATGGGAGGCTTCAAGTGTACTCTGACTAGAACAAAATTACTGCCCAAAGACATTCTTGACCTTCAGAGGAGTTTGAGTGCCTGGGTAACACCGTTGATTTTGGCAGATAGAACAGCACTGTGATTATACAAGACGGTGGCCATATTTTCCTAGAGATGCCAGGATACATCTCTAGCAGGTAGCAGAATTTGTCTACATGGTTCTAGTTTTTCAAACATGAAAAATGCAAGAGTTATGGGGTCACGGAGGCTTGCACCAAGCCTCCAGAAATCCACTGCGGCCACGGCCAGACAACGTGTGGCAGGGTGTGATTGCCTGCAAGAAGACCCTGCCAGGTCATTAGGTGAAGCTAGGACAGGGAAGCCCAGTGGATACAGCACGATGCTGGAAATGGCAGGACTTGGATGATATCTACCTAGGAGAGCCGCAGGCATAGAGCAGAGCTGAAACAAGAGACACACTGTGGGCTACAGGCAGTAAAGCAACAGAGGTGGGGCTACCTAATGCCACTGGAATCCCATGATGTCACCAAGAGCACCCAGGTACCCACCACGGGGCTGCAGGATGTGGTGTGTGCCCTGCTGGGTTTCAGTCTTGCTTTGGTCCAATCTTTCCTTGCTATGTTCCCTTTTAGAATGAGAATGTTTATTCTGTGCCATTATATATTGGAAGTGCATAACTATAAATTTTATAGGGCACACAGTTAAAATATTGCTTGTGTCTCAGAAAAGACTTTGGGAAGCCTGGCATGGTGGCGCACGCCTTTAATCCCAGCACTCAGGAGGCAGAGGTAGGAGGATTGCCATGAGTTCAAGGGCAACCTGAGACTACACAGTGAATTCCAGGTCAGCCTGGGCTAGAGTGAGACCCTACCTTGAAAAGCAAACAAATGAAAACCAAAATAGAAAAAAGAAAAAGAAATAAAAGACTTTGGACTGCTGAAATAGTAAGACTATGAGGACTTTTGAAGATGAAATAGGTGTATTTTGCATTATAAGACAGCCATGTGCCAGGGGAACAAGCGAGGCAAGGAAATGAATGAGAACAAAATACATGGGCCTTGATGAAACCCATCACTCGGTTCGCTAACCTAAAAAACTGATTTTTAAAAAATTAGGAGCACATGTGTTTGGGAGTTGAGTTGACAAGAGGTGAATGCTCCTTGTTGAGTAGATTTAGCATCACCTAGGGGACGGGCACACCTGTCAGGATGTTTCCAGAGAGGCTTCACTAAGGAGGGAAGACCCACCCTTAGATAATGCCATCCATGGGCTGGGATCCCAAATCGAAGAAAAAAAGGGGAAAGAATTCATTGAACTCTCTTCTGACAACAGAAATATTTATACTGTGACGAGCTGCCTCACATTTCCACTGCTATGTGATGAGGTACCTCGAACTGTAAGCCCAAATGAACACTTTATCCTCCCTTAAATTGCTTTTGTCCGGTACTTGGTCCAGCAATGAGTAAAGTAACCAAGACATTGGCTAAGCAGCCAGGAATTGGCTTACTTGGCCTAGGTGATGTCTCAGGTTGGGGATCAGGATTGAGGTGGGAGGGCAAGGTCCACTGTTCATAACAGAATCATCCTTCTGAAGTGAAGGTTCTCACAAAAATTATTCTCTCAAAGTCCTAAGGGTATGCAAAAAAAATAGATCAGTGCTCAGAAGCAGAAGCTGGCATATCTATGAATGCATCTCTCAGAAATGCTAGTCCTAACATTTGGGTGCATATTGTTATCATTCCGATAAAATTAACATAACTATCACGTAGTGAGCACTGCTAATGGTTGATTTTCACAAAATCCCTGGGCATCCCTCTGACCATATCCATGAGGGTGTTTCCAGAAAGGTTTAACTGAGGAGGGAAGACTTACCCTGAGTGGGCTGAGGTTCCAGACAGAATAAAAAGGAACAAAGGGAAAAGCCAGCTGACCACCAGCATTCCGCTCTCTGCTTCCTGACTTCAGGCACCTTGTGACCCCCCCCATGATGGACTGCACCCCTTTAAGCCAGGAGCTAAGATGAACCCTTGGTTCAGGAGTCACAACATGAACGTTATGAAAAAGTGTCCTCAGCTCAGCTCCTCAACTCGGTCAATCCAAGAATGGGTAAGTGGGTGGTCACTACAACATTGCGTCTTTGAATTGTCACATCTTACTGGAAGCCACAGATGTGAATACTTGTCCTCTGCTTCAACTCTCTCTCTCT
>PVHP010050922.1:0-11590 GCA_004024765.1 Zapus hudsonius | reverse complement strand
AGATCCAAGCAGAGACAGAGAAAGCATCTCCAGAAGCAAGCAAGCAAGCACACTCCACACTAGCAAACAAGAGGAACTCCAGGCTTGAGCTCAGACTGCTTTTTGCATCTGTAAAGCTAGAATTCCAGACCCACCCCAGAAACACCTTAGGGCTGAACCCTAGGATCTGGCCAAGGTGACACACCTCCTCCAGCCAGAACTGGCTGGAGACAATTTACAATTGTAATAAACTTTTGAATCTATTGGGGGACATTATTCAAACTACCACAATTACCATGAGTTCACAGGCAGCCTGGGACAGAGTGAGACCCTAACTTGGAAAACAACACAGCAAAGAACGCTGGCAGCACGGAGAGTATGAAGGTACTTGGTAGGTAAGAATGGAGCCTGTGGCCCCAGCTTGCTTTCCCCACTGTGAGCAAACACCACATGTCATAGTCAGCCACATGCCGCTGGGATGAATTTTCAAACCAGGCACAGTTTATGGGAGGAAAGGATTTATTCAAGCTACAGATCCAGGGGAAGTCCCATAAAAGTCAAAGAGGCTGGTCCTCTTTCACAGGTCCCAGCAGAGAGAGAAACCCATCACCAACACCATATACACAGAACAGGGAACAGGCAGGAGGGCCAAGGAGAGAATTTCTTCCCCTTTACATAGCCTTAGGGTGGGGTCTTGCAGTTCCATCCCAGCCTTAATGGCTTCCTGAGTCTCTGGAATTTCCTTCCTGCACTGCCCACACAGGAAAGGATGTTGACTTCTAGCTTCTTTGAACTTCTTTACATCCTGCCCCCTACTAAGAGGCTGCCTTCCTGTGAACATCCTCAGAGACCCACTCAAGATTACTTGAAAGGTCAAGTTGACATCAAAGCTTAACCATCACACCACAGAAGCAATTTAGGGACTGAACAGGGTTGAATTCACAGTTCTGGAGAGGAGAGTCCTGCTGGGGAAAGGTGGAGCCTGGCTAGTAAGAAGCTGGGGACAAAAGGGGAGAGAGGTAGCCACTTACCAGGCGGGGCCATAACACTTAGGTCCACCCTCCAGGGACACACTTCCTCCTTCAAGGCTCCACTTCCTCAGGGTTCCACAACCTTCATGAACAATGTCATCAGTTAGGGATCAAGTGTTCAATCACATGAGCCTATGGACAGGGTTTCACATTCACACAACCACAGAGACCAATATAATCTCAATACCACGCCTAAGAGTGGCCTGGCTTTTACAAACCAATCGGGAAACTTAGTGTGGTATGTCTAATTTCCAAATCTATGTCAAAGTACAACTTTCTTTTTTTTTTTCTTTTTTCTTTTATTGTCCATAACGAGTTACATTATTTAGTGGGCCAACAATGTGTTGTTATCCCCAATTCCCCAATGCCCCCCTCCCACTCCCCAATCAGCTGGATAACCTCCTCCATGGGTCCTCTGGATCAGTCCTTGTGACAGGGGACCATGGATAGCCTAGTACTCAGCCCGGTCCTCCTGGCCCAAGTGTGTTGTTACTGAGGGGTGCCATGCCTCTGGATAGTCTCCCCCACCATGGCTCTCACGATCTTTCCGCCCCCTCTTCCACTCAGTTCCCTGAGCCGTGGTGGATGAGTATTAAGGCTGCTTTAATGTTGTGAGCTTAGGGGTCTTTGTGTCGAAATCATTGGTTTCTGTCTCACTGGCTTATCCTGTGTTGATTGAATGGCTTTGGCTGTGGGTCCCTTGTTCATCCCGTCATTCTTTGCGGGGTTCCATATGGATCCTCCACGGTATGATTGTGGTGGCTCCTCTCTTGCCAGAATCTCAGCCATCGGCCTACGGTCGGTTGGAGGGTAAGATGGGCCCCAGCTCTCTCGCTGCATCCTGAAAAATACAAACACAATCTCCATCGAAGAGTGAGATCGGTGTAGGTTAACTTTCAAGTCACAACCAGGGATGTCACACCATGGCACACTACACCCCATGTGCTATAAAAAACATGAAAAAAAAGTAGCCTCTAGCCTGAACATTTTTAAGACAATTCAGATAAGGATCAAGTCACCCAACACAGATGCAAAAGACGGAGCCTTTATAAACCCAAGGATTAGGTATTACTTTCCAAATACACTCTCTTCAACTGGTGGGTAAAACCCATATAAACCATAGTTTACACTATGGAAAATCCCCAAGGTACAATATTTAAAAGGTACGACTCATCCAGTGAATTGCTAAATTTTCTGAGAAAAGGTACCTTGACATTTTATAGTTATATTCGCTTTTAAAAGAAACTTTAAAATATATCCCAATTATGGGGTTGACAACAGGCAAATACTTTCCACATTCTCTTACATTATTTGCCCAAAAATGTGTTTTGTTTTACTGCTTTCCTTGAGTATACCAAAAGCAAAGCCAAGTGCAACTTCTAACACACTCGCTCGCTGAAATGCTTAAAGCTTCCTTCAAACATCTCACAAAATATGTTCAGACGAAAGTAAAGAACATTGAGGGCTGAAGAGATGGCTTAGCGGTTAAGGCATTTGCCTGCAATGCAGAAGGACCTGAGTTCGAGCCCCTAGTGCCCACATAAAAGCCAGATGCACAAGAGGGCGCATGCGTCTGGAGTCCATTTGCAGTGGATGGAAGCCCTGGTGTGCCCATTCTCTCTTTCCTCTCTCACTCTCTCTCTCTCTCAAATAAATAAATAAAATATTTTAATAAAAAAAAAGAACATTGAGAGACTGTCGATGAGCTCAGTGACAGAACACTTGTATACCATGAGTAAATTCCTGGATTTGAAACTCACCCCCCAAAGAATTCCTGAAGCAGTGGTGAACAGCCATAATCCTAGCACTCAGGAGGCTGAGGCAAGAATTCAAGGCCAGGGCTTGGAGAGATGGCTCAGCAGTTAAAGGCACTTGCCTCCAGTGCCTAAGGCCCCGGGTTCAATTCCCTAGGACCCACATGGGCCAGACCCACAAGGTGGTGGCCCTGGTGCTCTCTCTCTCTCTCTCTCTCTCTCTCTCTCTCTCTCTCTCTCTCTCTCTCTCTCTCTCTCTCTCTCTGTGTATATCTCTCTGCTTGAAAATGAATAAATAAAATATTTTTTAAAAAAAAAAGAGTTCAAGGCCAGCCTGGGATATATACTATGATACTGTATCAAGTTTAAAAAAAAAATTTAAAAGATAACATTGATTCCTTTTTACTGCTGGGTCATTTTCATTTTATTTTCGATGTGTTCAGCTTTCCTATCAGATCCTAGCCAAGGGCTTGAGAAATTTCCACATATCCACCAAACCTTCCTGAAGGGAGATTCCTCTTCCTTCTCTGCATCATCATTTCCATCCATCATTCATTTCCATGTGGACTCATAACATACTCATGCGTCGTTCTACTCGGTGCGGGTGTTTTACCACCAAAGAAAACCGTAGCTCTCCAATACAATTAGCAGCTGTCTTACTCACCTGCCATGGTTCTCAGCAACACCTTGTGTAGAATCCAAATTCAATAGATTTGCAGGAAGTCATGATGGTTTTGACCTTGGGCACAGGGTCTTCTTTCATCAGACTGGTTACCACCGTGGCAACTTTCACAAGCACCCTGGAATATACTGATATTTTTATCTATTCCAGTTCCGTTTTTTGTCTCTTAAAATAAAAGAGCTTGGTGTCTCTTTTACTGGTGTCTTGGAGCACTTTTGTTTTAAAAACTTAAATTGAATTGAAATTAAAAACCTAAAAATGCACTATGGGAGCGAGTGACAGGGAGGCTACTAAGAATAGAATCTAGGTAATCCAGAATTGTGTATATTTGCTAACCCACACTGATCTCACTCTCCGATGGAGATTGTGTTTGTATTTTTCAGGATGCAGCGGGAGAGCTGGGGCCCATCTAACCCTACCAACTGACCATAGGCAGAAATCTGAGATCCTGGCAAGAGATGAGCCACCACAGTCATATTGTGGAGGATCCATAGGGAACCCCGCAGAGAATGACGGGATGAACAAGGGGCCCACAGCCACAGCCATTCAGTCAACACAGGATAAGCCAGTGAAACAGACACCAACGATTTTCAACACAAAGACCCCTAAGTTCTCAACATTAAAGCAACCTTAATACTCACCCACCACAACTCAGGGAACTGAGCGGAAGAGGGGATGGAATGATTGTGAGAGCCATGGTGGGGGAGAATATCAGAGGCATGGCACCCCTCAGTAACAACACACTTGGGCCAAGAGAACCAGGCTGAGTCCTAGGCTATCCAGGATCCCTTGCCCCAAGGACTGATCCAGACAACCCATGGAGGAGGATGTCCAGCTGATCAGGGATGGGGAGGGGGGCATTGGGGAATTGGGGATAACAACTCATTGTTTGCCCACTAAATGTTGTAACTCATTATGGACAATAAATTTTAAAAAAATAAAATAAAATAAAACCTAAAAATGTCTAATGATGCTTAATATACAAAAAAGATTTTCTTTTTCTCCTTCGTTTAAGGGTTAGTGTCTGACCATAGTACCAATCGAGCCGGTGAATATAAACCTATTATGGGGTTCTCCTCCCTCCCCCCCAATAACAACCTAACTTTGTGTATTGGATGCACTTATAATCTGCTCACTACTCACCGATTTTGGAGGAAAGTCCATCCCATCAGACACACTTACCCTAAACCCAGAAGTGGATGACCCTGATGGCAGATCAGCCAGAGAGAGCCGCAGGGCGAGTTACAGCGGTGCAATGTCTCCCGCCTCCGGAGCCCTGGGCCCAATGGATGCAGATGAAATAAAATGAAGCATGTGACAAGCTGAAGGGCAAGTTCACCGTGGGCTCTGCCCTGGCAGACTAGAGGACCGACTCAAATCAGAGGCCATCGAGGATAAGAAGGTTTGGATTAGCCACGGCCTTGCTGTTACCCCTGGAAAGTGAGTAACACCCAGTTGTGAGAAGTGTGTTAACCTCTTCAGTCCACTAGGGTTCAAAGTGTCCCATAAGGGGTAATTTATTAAATGGCTCCTAATTGCTTGGTAAATGTACCTTCCAAAAGCCATTGCTCTGTGCTATGATTAGGTCCGGGCTTTGCCATGTGCTGTCATTCTCTGCGCAAGTCCATAATGGAACTCTGGGCGCTGAGCCACTGGACAGAGATGTCTTCCAGCCCAAGCTCAGCCTCCTCCCACAAGGCCAAAGCACCCTTGGTGACCCCAGGGGGTTACCCACAAATGTACAATCAATGTTCCTTATTTTCATGCCTCTTGTTAAATAAATAAATAAATAAATAAATATACTTGAATAGAATATGGATAACTGGTTCTATTGCTTTGAAAAAAGAGATGTTTTTGAAATTGTCTACTTCATTGCATCCTTTCTTGAAAGTGCAAGAACCACGATGCTTTCTGCGTGTTGTTGGTGTGTTCTTACCAGCCTCACGGGAATTTTCCTTTGGCCTCTTCACCATGACTTTGCACAGGGATGTATCCTCCAGCTTTGAGAGTCACAAGACTGGCTCTGCTAATTAGCAAAGCCAGCAGAGGGAGTGTGTGAGCACTGCTAAGAGAGAGAGAGAGAGAGAGAGAGAGAGAGAGAGAGAGAAACCAAAACGTACTCGCCATTAGAAGTAGGAAATACAACATTAAAATACAGAGGATTGTGCGACATAACCTAAATGTGGAGAAAGTCATTAGGGTAACAGAATTTCTAGATCCTGCCAAAATTTATGAAATCCATTAACTAGACAAAGGCAGCAGGGACTCAGGGCTTAAGCCTGGAAAATAACTTCCATTAAAATCAGAAAAACTTTGGCCCTCAGTAAGAGAAATTGGTTCCTCAAGCAATGGGTATTGTTGTCCCAAAAAGAAAACTCATGTTATTCATTTCTGTCTTCCTGGTGTCTGGTTCACTCTGCAGATTTGACCACACATGAAATAAAAATCCCTGGGTAGACTCTCTGCACACACTTGTGCCAACAGATCCAATGGCCCTGGAATTAGACACACATCTCATTAGCATAAAGAACGAACAATGATTAGAATCCAACACACATAGGAGGAATCCCACATTCTAAATTATTTATTCATTTTCAAGCAGAGAGAGAGAGAGAGAGAGAGAGAGAGAGAGAGAGGGCACCAGGGCCTCCACCTTGTAGGTTGGGCTTTTGTGGGTACTTGGGAATTGAACCCGGGGCCTGCCTTATCCACTGAGCCATCTCAAGCCCCAGAAATCCCACATCCTAACCCCAGCCTCTGTTCTGACGCCCATTTTCACACCCAGAATTCTATAGTCTCTTAAAAATAAGATTTCTGACTAACAGTTACAAAGGACTCCTTTTCAAACCCACCACTCTTGTCTGCAAGTTACCCAGAAGGCAATGCGCTATAACTGATTTCCAAGTTTTTATTAGCATCACAGGGGAGATCGCTCAAAGGGACCCTTGAACCACTCTTCCCCAATGGCCATCTTGAAGAAAAGAAGCAAGACAAGCCAGGCTTAGCAGATGAGCTAAGGAAAACTCTTTGTTTTGCAAGTTGTGAATAACTCCAAGGCTAATAAGACTTGTGGGGAAGTTTGGCTGAGAAATAGTCTGGAAAGTAAATATTCAGTTCTGCTTTCTCCAGCAGATGTCACCTTCTGTACATAGGATATCAAGATATATCAGAGGTACAGTATTCTCACAATGGTGGCAACAAGTAAATCTGGCTTCCAGACTTCTGTGGCCACTTTTAAAGCTTTCAGTGGCATTTTCTGGTGTTTGGAACCGTAAGGGATGGTTAAATTAAAATAAGTTGTTAGTGAAAGGTCTTCCATGGCTCTATGAGGCTGGGCCATAGGCATTAACAGAGCAGGTATTTCAGCTCTGCTGAGGCCCGTTCAATAGCTACAGAGGACGAAGCATTATTCTACACCACAGCACAGATGGAAGTTGCTGAAAGCAAATATACTTTCTGAGGAAGTATGCAGTCATGAATAATGCACCCCATGGGCCAGGCATGGTGGTGCACGCCTTTAATCCCAGCACTCGGGAGGCAGAGGCAGGAGGATCACCATGAGTTCAAGGCCACCCTGAGACTACAGAGTGAATTCCAGGTCAGCCTCGGCTAGAGCGAGACCCTACCTCGAAAAATTATTATTAATAATAATAACCTGGCGTGGTGGCACACGCCTTTAATCCCAGCACTTGGGAGGCAGAGGTAGGAGGATCGCTGTGAGTTCAAGGCCACCCTGAGACTACAGAGTGAATTCCAGGTCAGCCTGGGCTAGAGCGAGACCCTACCTCAAAAAAACCAAAAAAAAATAAATAAATAAATAAAAAATAATGCACCCCATGCTTACCAAGAACCTAATTTAATATGAGTCCTCCTGACCAATTACTGTTGCAGGATAATTCTTCCTGGGTTATCTATATCATTGCAGCATTCCTATCAACTTCACATGTCTGGGAAAATCTGATTTTCTGAAGTATTTCACTGGATGGAAAGAAAGGGAGGGAGGAAAAGAAAGAGAGGAAGAAAAGGATAAAGAGAGGAAGGGCATTATCAGCATGAAAACGTTATTTAGGGCTGGAGAGATGGCTCAGAGGTTAAGGTACTTATCTCCAGTGCCTAAGGACCCGGGTTCAATTCCCCAGGACCCACATAGGCCAGATGCACAAGGTGGCTCCTATGTCTGGATCCCCCCCCCTCTCTGTATGTATCTCTTTGCTTGCAAATAAATAAAATATTTTAAAAAAGAAAAAAAACATTCTTTATGGGATTCACACATTCAAGAATAAAACTAAGAGCTGAAGAAGTGGCTTAGCAATTAAGGCGCTTGCCTGCAATGCAGAAGGACCTGAGTTCAATTCCCCAGTGCCCATGTAAAGCCAGATACACAGGAGGGCGCATGTGTCCCCTGGGTGCCCATTCTCTTTGTCTCTCTCTCTCTCTCTGTCTCTCTCTCTCTCAAATAAATAAATATTTTTAAAAAGAATAAAAATAAAAGGGTTGAAAAATATTAATCGTCAGAATTAGATTAATACTTCCTAAAATACTTTCTTTTTTAAAAATATTTTATTTATTCATTTTTCAAGGAGAGAGAGAGAGAAGAGGACATAAGGGCCACCACCTTGTGGGTCTGGCATATGTGGGTCCTGGGGAATTGAACCCTGGGCCTTTGGCACTGGAGGCAAGTGCCTTAACTGCTGAGCCATCTCTCCAGCCCCAAGATGTTAGTTTTTTAAAATAATATTTTATTTATTCATTTTCAAGCAGAGAGATACAGAGAGAGAGAGACAGAGAGAGCAAGAGAGAGAACACCAAGGCCACCACCTTGTGGGTCTGGCATATGTGGGTCCTGGGGAATTGAACCCGGGGCCTTAGGCACTGGAGGCAAGTGCCTTACCCTCTGAGCCATCTCTCCAGCCCCTTCCTAAAATACTTTCAAAGTTCTTTTTTGCATTTCTGAACACAAGCCTCCGTCGTGTTCCGTCTGCATTCCTTCACAGTTGAGGTGTCTATGGAGTTGTTGTGATCGGTGGCTTGAAAATGACAGGAACGTGCATTTGTGTTTCTTATTGATCCAACCAAGACGGTGCTTGTAGCTGCTAGAAGGTCAAATAATAGGAGAGGCCACAGCAGCTTTTGAAAATGTTGACTTATGGGTCACATCTGATTCCGTCTTTGTATTGACAGATGCGATTTGATAGATGCCAAATGAAGCTCAAAGGAAAATTAGTTAAACAACTACTTTTATTTTCAGATGGCTCAAACCAAAGCTAAGAAGTTGAAAGCAAATAATGATAGGGTTGGAGAACAGAAATTCCCTAAGGAGGCAAAATGGGTATGCAGCTTTTTACAAAACAAAGACATCTGTCTGGTCATCAAAATAAACAATGTCTGATGGTCTTCTGAGGTTTTAAATATTTTGCAAAGAGCCTGATGCTTATCTGGGGTAGAGATTTCTTCACATGTTAGCTGGGCAGATCAGCCAGTATGCTTGTGGAGACTGGGTTAGAACAAAGAGAATTTAGGGGTTGGGGCAATAAAGAGATTTAAGAGCATCACCTTTAGGCTACTGGCCGATTTCATTTCAGCAGCCTTCAGAGACCAGTGCCATCAAGGTACCTAGGACGTGTCTGCTTTTGGATTTAGCCTGGGTTAGGATCCCACTCCTAAGGAAGCCCAGGGACTGCGCTGAAGCCTGGGTTTGACTCCAGGGAAGAATGGGTGCAAGCCACACACCTGGGAGGCAGTCACTGACCACTTGGGAGAGATGAGCTTCATCAACAAGTCAATAGTGAGTTTGCAAAGCCTTGCAGTGAGGACTGCAGAAATCCACCTCTGCATGGGAGCCTGGAGAAGCCCCAGGCCAAGAGCTTGCATTGCAAAGCAGCCGGGCCAAATTCCTTGGCCACTTAACTCTGATATTTCTCATTTAAGAACTTCAGACACTGAGAAACCGTCATTTGGTTATTTCCATGCATCTGATTTTTTTCTTTTTCTTTTTTTTAATGGTTTATTTATTCATTTTCAAGCAGAGAGATAGAGAGAGAGAGAGAGAAAGAGAGAGAGCACACCAGGGCCACCACCTTGTGGGTCTGGCTTATGTGGGTCCTGGGGAATTGAACCGGGGGACTTAGGCCCTGGAGACAAGTGTCTGAACCGCTGAGCCATCTCTCCAGCCCGCATCCAATTTTTTTCAATCAATCATTTCATTATCATTCCTTGCACCATGTATTATAAATGTGTTTTCTTTAAATACATTTATTAACTACGAAGTGCGGGCATGGCTGGGGACATGGCTCTGCGGATATATATATCAAATTATATATATATATATTTATATTTATATATATAATTTGATATATATATCAAATGATAACAGTGATGTAACAGATCCATGTAGAAATGCAAATAAGGAAGGTGTGGAGGCGCACACCTTTAATCCCAGCATTCTGGAGGTAGAGGTAGGAGGATCGCAGTGAGTTTGGGACCAGCCTGGGCTAAAGTGAGACCCTACCTTTAAAAACAGACCCAAAATATACAAATAACGAAATAAATAAGGCGAGAGTGTGGTGTCCCACTCTCAACTGAAGGATCATCAGCAAGTACTGTTTGAACCCGGAGCCCCGAGCTCAGCCTGGTCTTCATGCTCCTGAGGATTCAACCCAGACTTGCTTGCTTCTCTCTCTTCTCTCTCTCTCTCTCTCTCTCTCTCTCTCGCTCTCTCTCTCGCTCTCGCTCTCGCTCTCGCTCTCGCTCTCTCTTTCTCTCTCTCTCTTTCTCTCTCTCTTTCTCTTTCTCTCTCTCTCTTTCTCTCTCTCTCTCTCCCTCCCTCTCTCTCTTTCTCTCTTGAGTTGAGTACTGGCCATTTGTTTAGGAAAGTGTAATAAAACAGAGGAAGTTGAAACATTAAGCTATTTTAATCAGTTAAAAATATTTGTTCAGTCAAGATTTTATGTATTATTAGCATTCATTAACAAAAATATCAAAACTTGATAGAACATGAGAACATCAGTTAAATCCCATGTCGTACTCTGAACATAAATTGTACTTTTAATGGGATCCTGAAGGATTTCTTTCCTTTGCCTCCACTTTTTTATTTAATTGAATTTAATTGAGACACGCTCTTCCTCTGTAGTCTAGGCAGATGATGAAGAACTCAGGGTAGTCCTCCTGCCTCAGTCTCCCAAGTGCTAAGATTACAGGCCAGCGCCACCGTGCCTGGCTTCTTAAAGGTTTCTAACTCATGCTTTGTTTCTTTCCTGAGGACTGGGGCGTGTTTTGAACCTGCGATGTTTGTAAGATGCCTTGCCTTCTACAAAGAAGGATCAGGGTTCAGATCACTGATTAGCAAATTCCTAGGTTTAATATTAAGAAACTAAGCAGGCCGTGGTGGCACATGCCTTTAATCCCAGCACTCAGGAGGCGGAGGTCGGAGGATCACTGTGAGTTCCAGGTCAGCCTGAGACTACAGAGTGAATTCCAGGTCAGCCTGGACTAGAGTGAGACCCTACCTTGAAAACCCAAAAAAATAAAATAAAAATAATAATAATAATTTATTCTGATTTTCAGGGAACATTAATTTCTAGCAATTGTAGTGGATCAAAACTTCAAATATAACTAAGAAGTGTACAGCGACTCAAGCATCGCTTACTGTCACACTGGCTATCCTCAGGCAGGTCAAAACAAAAGGCCCTGAACTCACAGAGGAGGAGACAGCCAACTCTGATTTGAAGGAGATCGCAACAAAATGTAGACGATTCCACCTTCAAAAAGACAAAGCTATTGGTCAACGAAGAAGCCAAGAAAGGCACAGCCATGTGGGCGATGCGATAATCAACACCGATTCAGTTAAGCCGAAACAAGATGGCACCATGGGTCTGTGGAGTCTCATGGCCCAGTGAAAGCAGATGAGACCGGGAGACGGACAGGTCACATTAAGTACTCGCTGGCACATCACATAAAGGCTTATTCAACTTTCATCAACTGCCAAGTCTCCCCCCACCACCAGGACTCCCTTCTATAAGGCTTTAAGAATTTTTTGGGGGGTTCAATTCCCCAGGACCCACATAAGCCAGACCCACAAGGTGGTGGCCCTGGTGCATATTCTCTCTCTCTCTCTCTCTCTCTCTCTCTCTCTCTCTCTCTCTCTC
>PVHP010050921.1:0-11641 GCA_004024765.1 Zapus hudsonius | reverse complement strand
ACTCACCCACCATGACTCAGGGAACTGAGCCGAAGAGGGGGCGGAAAGATTGTGAAAGCCGTGGTGGGGGAGACTATCCAGAGGCATGGCACCCCTCAGCAACAACATACTAGGGCCAGGAGAACCCGGCTGAATACTAGGCTATCCATGGTCCCCTATCACAAAGACTGATCCAGACGGCCCACAGAGGAGGATATCCAGCTGACTGGGGATGGGGAAGTGGGAGCAATGAGGAATTGGGGATAACAACTCATGGTTGGCCCACTAAACAATGTAACTCATTATGGGCAATAAAGAAAAAAATAAATAAATAAAAAAGAAAGTGAAACTACAAAGTTATTAAAACACAAATGAAAAGATCAACTTGATGCCAGACTTCAAAATATGTACACACTAGAAGTCATGACTGAGACATAATAGATGATTAAGGAAAATATAATCCCTTCACCTAAAGCAAATAATAGATCATATTGTAAGCTATTAAACAAGCAGTCATTTAAAAAAAATAGAAATCAGGGTCAGGGAAGATGGCTCCTGATGTGAGAACACTTGCCAGATGGGCAAGAGGACCTACAAAGACCTGAGGTCAATCCCCAGCACCCACATAAGTGACCTCTTCACCGATTAATTTTGTGACCATCAAGATTCTTAGCTCTTTTTGTTTTACTTTCCTTATCTATGAAATAACAATCTTTATAATATCCATAACCCGGGGATCTATCACAAGGACTTAAATGTGCAAATAAACATAAAATATCAAGAATAAGGTATAATGAAAGCCTAAACCCATTTTTAGAGTAGATAAAAAAAAAAAAACAACAAGCACAAAATGAAAAAGTAAAGCATTTAATCACTTCCTGTAATGGAGTTAGAAGATTCTAAACCAAGAAAGAACCGAGTGTCTATTAGACCTAGCCTACTACTCGAGGGTCAAATGGTTCCATTCTTATAGCCTTGGGTCATCTCACTGATGAGCGAGACCTGAACCAAACGCCCTGACAGCTTCATGGATCTGGACCAGAGGAAGGACAAGAAAGAAGCTCTGGGAGTGGAAAGCTGCTGAAACCAAGTCAGAGTGGGCAGAACTGTCTCCAGGGTTCTGCCATGCTCCCCACCAGTGAGGAGCCATCGGTAGCAGTGTCTGAAGGTCTCTGTGCAAGCCTGCAATGAAGAACTCTTGGACTGAATCCGCAGGTGAGGAAATTGCCTGACCAGCCAGGAGTGCCTGAGACCTTGACTGAACTCCCGTTAGGAATTGCGGGCTACTTCTACATACTGAGTCAATGTCTAGATAGCCTCCCTCTTTTCTGTCACTGTTGAGACAAGCACTTATGTAGCAGTCTGACCCAAGACACACATGCACAGGTCAGAGGTGGACATATAGATCTTCCAAAGAAGATTGTAGAATCACATGATCACATAACTGTGGATATTCCCAATACATAGACACTCCCTTTCTTCATGTGTGTGTCTAGACATGCCAGTCATATAATGCATGTTTGAAGGTGTTTAGATATCTCTATGCTATGCTGCTTTGATGCCATTGAGTATTTACTCACCTCAGAAAAGTACAAATGATAATAAATACATGACAATGTTTGAAACTTTTAGCCACAAGGGAAATACAAATGAAAACTACATGGGGATTGCATCTTGTCCAGTTAGAGAGGCTAGCATGAAGAAAACCCATTCTGCAAATGCTGATGAGAGGCAGGGTACAAAGCACCCTTATTCATCTGTACAAATGTACAGCTGCTGTGGATTTCAGTGTGCAAGCTCCTCGGGTATCAAGCTACACCACTCCTGAGTAAATCTTCTTTGGAAGATGCTATATGTCATATACTTTGTTTTTACTCACATAACTTTTCATTTTTTTACTAGTAAAATATGTAAAAGGGAACAAAAGTTACCAACAGAATCAGAAGAAAGTCATTATTGGAGATGGGTGAAGTATATAATCTGTTCAAGTAAATATGCTATTTGGTAAATCAGTTATGGAAGAGGTTTTCATTTCTCAAGAGGGGCCCCCTTCTTTAAGTCCAGGTAAAGCCTGCTTCAAGGAGTGAGCTGACATCTCTGATCAGAGCAGATGTGGCTTGAGTGGTGATGATGAGGAAATCTTCAAAGGGCCAAGTCTCAGCACCCAACATGGTGGAGAAACAGCTACGTGCCCTGCCATCACATAGCCCAAGATAAGGAGTCTCTTTAGTTCCCTCCCCCTCACCTGCTCCACTCACAGCTGCCATGATGTCACAGAATGGCACTCACGAAAGTGCCTGTGGGTCCACACATTACTTGGAGGGTCTTTGAGCACTGACACCCCTATTTATCTATGGAGCTGGGTGGACAGAGTCTTGGGTAGCTGTGAGAATGCTATAGACACCCAGGAGACAGCCTCATGGACAGCTCATTTATGAGGTTGGGGAAGGTGTTTTTATGCAGAAGGGAGGAGAGACAGGGGGATAAGCAGCAAGGGGATTGGCGGAGGCAGGGTGGCCTGTGGATGTCCCATGAAAGGGTTGGCAGGGGCCTGCTGTATAGATAAGCTGGAAGGACTTTCTCCTTGCCTGGGCTGCTATTAATTATAGCTGAGTAATGTGGACTCCAGTAAACTTCAGGCCTTGGTGGCTGGACGTTGGGGAGGGAAGGAATCAGCCGAACTCCTGCAGGTCTCAGGATGAGATTATTGGGGTTCGAGGCCAGTCTGAACTTTTCTTTGACACTGTGTCCTCCATGCCTCTCAGCAGGGTCCCGCAGGTGGCCTCACAGTAGATTTAACACTAATGTTCTTCAAAGCAATTCTACTCTTATGTTATAGCATCACTGCTCCATCAACACTAGGCTGATTTGCTCTATCACCCCTTGACTGCAGTGATATATAAAATATAAAATGCTTTAAAAGCCGTATTGTTTAACGGTTCCCTCTAAAGTTTGTTTTCTGTGTGTTCCCAGCAATTTTGCTACAAAAATAGCGTATCTATATGTACAACTTTTCTTTTTCTTCTCTCCCTTCCCATTCTCTTTAGTCCTAGAACAGGCTGGAAACCAGTCATAAAATTTAAATGTTTTTCTTTATTTGTGTGCATATGTGTATGTAATGTGGTGTGTGTGGGGGGGGTGTGCATAGGTGTGTGGCCTTGAAGCAGGTGCTTGCCTGTGGTGGCGGGAGATGAACAGCAGGCTCTCTCACTCCCTCACTCTTCTGTCCATTCTTGAGCCAGAGTCCCTTACTGATCCAGGAGCTTGCTCCTGACCCCCAATCCTTGTAAGCTCCAGTGATTCCCTGGTCTTTCTTGGGCTGCCCTGTGGAACTGGACCTACAAGTGTTGGTGGCTCCAGCCTGGGTGTTTACATAGATTTTGGAGACTCAAACCCGGGTAGCCTCAGACCTTCTAGGCCCTCCTACTTAAACAGCTGAGCCACCTCTCCATCCCCTTGATAAAGTTCTGAGTTGTGGTTCATCCATACACTAATATATATCTTGAGGTTTTTCCCACCTGTTGTTCATGACAATAAGGAGATGACCTCAACACAAAATAAACTAGTATCATTTTATCTAGAAGTGCTCCATTTCTCTCACATTTTTTCTTACATTTCTGAGAAGAATTAACTAGGAAAAAGTCTACATCAAGGCCTCAGGGCTTATTGCACTTTTTTTGGGGGGGTTTCGAGGTATGGTCTTGCTCTAGTCCAGGCTGACCTGGAATTCACTATGTAGTCTCAGGGTGGCCTTGAACTCATGGCGATCCTCCTACCTCTGCATCCCAAGTGCTGGGATTAAAGGCATGTGCTACCACGCCAGGCCAGGGTTTATTGTACTTAATGAAAAGTAGGGTCAAGGAAAAGTTACTAAGTTAAACTATAATGAATGTGCAGGTCACTAGTGCTGAAGCTCAGTGTAGTATTTTCTTATGTCTCTAGCCACACACCCACCACTTAGGTTAAGATAGTATCTCAGGAAGTTATCAGGCTTATTTCATATTTCCCTTGTAAATGCCCCTCCAACTTCTCTGTGTTCTCATGTTGTACCTTTCTTTTAACCAATATGTGGATTTTAGCCATGTTACACTATCTGTGTTCATTTATTGCTATATTAAAACCCAAACTATTGAATATTAACAACATCAACATATCTATTCCCTCCCTCTAATAAAAGTTTCCTGGCCACATTTATTTGGGATTTCTGTGTGTCTTCAGAAGATATCTTTAATAACTGATACTAAAAGTCTCAATCCATATTTTTTTAGTATTTTATTGCTTTTATTTTTATGACCTAATCTTAATAAACTAAACTGTTTTATGTTAGGAAGAATAAGTAGTTGAAATCCAATTTTCTTTCTCCAAATGATCTAACAAGTGATGTGAGCAATCTTTATTTTTTTATTCATTTGAAAAGTTATTCTCCTTATACAACCAAATTGTTATATATATTCTGGTCTGTAAATAGGTTCTGTGTTGGATTCCATTTATCTAAACTCTATTTCTTTACCATACTGCATTATTTTGTTTAGTGTTGAATTAGCATATCTTCATATTATGGTACAATTTCTGGCTAGGAAAGCTCCATTTGTTATTGTTTCTTTTTAGAATTCTCCTGGCTATTTGTTCAGATCAGTTTCTCTAGATCAGGGTTTTTCAACTTAGGTGTATTAATCATGGTTAGCTAGGGGAACAGAACCAATAGAAAGTATTAAAAGAGGGATTTATTGGATTCGTTTATAGCAATTAATTAGTTAGTTAGTGAATGAACTAATTCATAGCAATTCAACAATAGTAGTCTGTAGGCCTGAGGGTCAAGGAACCTTGTAGCTTCTCACTCCATGTAGCTGGATCCCTCAGCAGTTCAAATCCAACTGAAGGCCTAGAGGCTTCCTGGAGAGCCGCTGGTCTTCAGTCCATATTGGAAGGCTGAGGAAACTTGGTCCCAATGCCAAGGAAGGATAGCTGAGTAGGATGGATGCATGGAAAAGTGAATAGCTGGCAGCAGCCAGGTCAAAGGCACTCACCAGGGAGTAGCACAGGCAGCCAAATGCAAAAAGTGTTCTCTCGGAGCTTCCTGATATGTAGCCCACCTGTAAAGACTGGTGAGGATGTGGGAAAAGAGGAACCCTCATTCACTGTTGGTAGGAGTGCAAACTTGTACAACCACTATGGAAATCAATATAGAGACTCCTGAAAAAGATGAAAATAGAGCTACTACTGACCCAGGTATTCCTTTACTGGAATAAGGCTTCACTCTTCACTGCAGAGATATTTGCTCAACCATGTTTATAGCTGCTCAACTCACAATAGCTAAGAACTGGAATCAACCCAGATGCCCATCATTTGATGAATGGATAATAAAGACATGGTGCATATACACAATGGAATTCTACTCAGCAGTAAGGAAAAATGATAGAATGAAATTTGTAGGAAAATGGTCAGACTTGGAACAGGTCATATTAAGCAAACTCACATGCATACAGAAAGACAATTGCTGAATATTCTCCCTCATCTGTCATTCTTAACCAGGAACAGCTTAAGTTGCAAGCGTATCTGACATACAACTTGAGGGACAGATATGAGGGATTGTCATAGTCAGCCACATACTGCTGGGATGAACCTCTAAGCCAGGCACAGTTATGGGAGGAAGGGATTTGTTGAAGTTACAGATCCAGGGGAAGTTCCATAATGGTGAAATAGGCTGACCTTCTTTCACAGGTCCAAACATGGGGCATCACCAACACCACACACACACACACACACACACACACACACACACACACACACACACATACACACACAGCAAAACAGGTTCGGGGAGGGAAGAAAAGAGATTTCTTTCCCTTGAGCTTCCTTACATCCTTCCCCAATTGAGAGGTGCTCACTCTGGAGGAGGGACCCTCTCCTTTAGTTAATCCTTTCTGTAAGTAACCTAAGAGACCCTCCCAAGATTACTTAACAGGTCAAGTTGACAACAAAACAACCCTCACCGGGATGGATGGGCTTGGAGGGGGGGATGGAGAGAGATAAACACAAAACCAAACCTAAAATGAAATGGTGCCATAGAAACATACCTCCTGGATAGCAGACCAAAAGATATAACCCTCAATAGGAGCATGGAGGGATCACCTGGTAAGAAGGGACCTGGAGAAGGTGGGATGAAGCCTAACCCTAAAACATTTGGCTCTGACTTGTCACTCTAAGTACCAGAAATTGGTTACAACCCACATTGAATTGTTGATCAGAGATACCTATGAGGTCCCCAAAACAAGATAGGCTTCTGTCAAAGTACTTGATTACCCTCCTGAGGTAAAAGGGAGACCCTATTGCTGAAGACACCACAAGCTGCTGACAAAGAGCATCAGAGATTGGGCTGAATCTGGAAGGAAGCCAGTTCCCAGAGCCCAAACTGTGCTGAACAAAATGCTACATGTACTGCTGGGGGAAAAGAGCCAAAAACTTATAAACAAGCAGGGAACCCTGCTATAACCTGACAAGTTGTACACTTGGTCTGCAATAGTGGCACACAGCCTTGGTGGGTGACCAATGGCTCTCTGATTGGCTAAGAGGTTTGCTCAGTGGAAAGGGATCTATAGCTGGACCTGGGAACCAAGTTCAATGGAGACCAAGATTATGGACCCTAATGAGAAGCTCCCACTAGTCTTTGACCAAAAGTGAGGCTACACCCATCAAAATCTCTCTAAATTTATAAGGTGTATCCTCTTTCACCTGTCCTGATCTCACTCTCTACCAGAGAATCTATTTTTCTTTTTCAGAAAGCAGTGAGGACTGAGGACAACCAAAATCTATTAATAGGTGATTCCGTGGCAGGAGATGAAGCACCCCTCACACATCAGCTAGGGCCCAGGTGAAACCACAGAGAAGTGGAGAGATAAGCAAGAGTGCCGCTTCCACAGGAAGCCTGAAAACTTGCACCAGGGCGATGGAGACAGACACTGAGGATACTCAAAGCACATCAAATCAGAAGTCCGGAAGCTGCTGAGAGCTAAAACACACCCACCATGGCTCAGGGAATTTTGCAGAAAAGGGGGTGGGGGGTGAATATCCAGAGGCATGACTGACTGCTGCTTTCACAAATCATAACCTTCAACTCCATGGTGAATACCAGCAATCCCAGTAAGCAGGGCTCTCAGTGGAGTGGGGGCAGGGAGGAAGGACATGATGGTACCAACACATGATGTATACATACAGTTTTTACTTAATAATAAAAGGATCACCACAATTTTTATTTAAATGTATGAGGCAGGAATGAAGTGAAGGAGGCAACTGAGCAAAGCCATGAAGGAAAACAAAACGAACCAAATTAGAACCAAGTTCCAGAAAAAGGGGCAAGCTTAGCACACTGGAGCTTCAGGGAGAGTTCAGTAGCTAGAAACCAGTGTACCAAGAGGGTGGAGGGGTCAGGTCAGGAGAGGATGGGCATGGAGACAGGTGGAATCCTTTGAAGGGAAAGCGACTGAGGATGTGGGAGTGGAGGAAGTACATGATCTCATTTATGTTTTAGGACAATGAGTGCCTGTGTTGCAGGGAATGTAGGCAATAAGAAAGAAGAAGAGAGATGGGGGAGGAGACCATCACTTCCTCTAAGCAGGCCTATCTACTTTCTTAAAGGACTTTTTGTATTTACTTATGAGAGAGAGAGGGAGGGAGAGAGAGACAGAGAGAGAGAGACAGAGAGAATGGGTGCGCCAGGGGCCTCCAGCCATTGCAAATGAACTCCAGACATCTGACTTTACATGGGTACTGGGGAATCAAACTCAAATACTTCTGCTTTGCAGGAAAACACCTTCACTGCAGAGCCATCTCTCCAGCCCAAGCCTATCTATTTTTTAAGGACAGTTCCACTCAATTCCAGGAAATGTCATTGCTTTTCTTTTCAGTAGGTATAAATTACATCAGACTACTTTTAAAGCTCCTTTTTCTTAATCTCAAAATATCCAGGCATGGAGATACTTTGAGAAAATGAAAATATTCAGCACTTTGGTGTCTTTGTCACACAAGAAAAATTAATCGATTTACATTAAGACTTACATTACACTGATTACTTTTCATTTAAAGATATTATCTTTCAACCGAGAGGAGCAATAAGCCAGCAATATTTGAAGTAAAACTTCGATTTTATGCAGTTTAATTTAAAAAGGTCTTCAGAGCATTCTATTACAAATACCACCACCCACTAGAGAAAGGAGCTATGAGAAGAGTCAAGGACAATCTGTGAGCAATTTAAGTAAAGGTTGAAATATCATGTTCTTCTAATAGATGACATATTGATAACATCTGACAAAGCCATTTGTAAGAGACCCACATTGAGACAGCAATCTCAGACAGCGAATAAACTCCTTTGAGTAACGCTCATCAGCTGATTAATGTGAAATCACATGAAACTCTGGTCATAAATTGGAAAGAGGAAGTTTGGGAGATTTTATAGTTTTCCTTGTAAGATGATTCAGCATCTATTATCTTTTTTTTAGATCTCTATTCCCTCCCACAATGAAAGGCATTAAACTTTAAAAGTTAAAATCATCAATCATGATGGTAATACATGAAATTGTTTTACATTTTATCTTATTTTATTTTTTGTTTGAAAGTAGAGACTAGTACGATAGTTATAAGAGGCTGACAGGGAGAGAGGATGGGGAAAAGGGGACATGAAAAAAATTTAAATTATATGTACTTTTTACATGATTGTAATAAAATCATAACATAATATTAATCAATAATAGTGAATCAAGCCCTAAATACTTTTCATGTCCTAACTCAGCCCTCACGACAGATCTTGGAGAAGTTACCACTGTTGATATCACACCAGTTTGCAAATAAGAATAACTGAAATTTAGAGACACCAAATTACTTGTCCAAGATCTCATACCCAGTGAGTAGCAGAATGTCGGCTGTCACTCATGCTCTGCCTGGAAAAGCTGTACCTTTGACTGTGTTGCTGCTCTGAGAATGGAAAACTCCAGGAACCCCATGCTCAGAGAGAGAAAGGCTAATTCCATGACTCTGCAGGAGGAACTTGCCTCACAGGGAGGAGATCTGACATCATTCTGAAAGCTTGTCTTAGAGTTAATACCTACATGTTTCCAGACCATTTTCATAATTTCCGTTTTTAAAAAAATAAAGCTTTATTTATTTGAGAGAGAGAGAGAGAAAGAGAGAGAGAGAGAGAGAGAGAGAGAGAGAGAGAGAGAGAGAGAGAGAGAGAGAGAGAGAGAAAAAGTATGGGTGTGCCCAGACCTTCAGCCATAGCAAACAAACTTCACATGCAGCAGCTTTATGTGGGCACAGGGGAATTAAACCCAGGCTGTCAGGCTTTGCAAGCAAGCACCTTTAACTGCCAACCCCAGTCCTTTTTCATATTTTTAAAAATTATTTTTAAAGCATTTTATTTATTTATTTGAGAGAGAGTTAGAGAATGGTGCACCAGGGCCTCCAGCTACTGCAAATGAATGCCAGATGTGTGCATCACCTTGTGCATCTGGCTTTACATGGGCACTGGAGAATTGAATTCAGGTTCTTCTGATCTATAGGCAAGTGCCTTAACCACTGAGACATCTCTTTAGACCTTCATAATTTTAAAACTATATTGCCGCTAAAAGAAAGGTGGAAAGAACCTAGGAGACTTCCTTCTAGCTTGTCTAGACTGTAAGTTCTCCTCTACCAACTTCTGTTACAATCCGTGGAAACGCTAAGATGGTGGGTCTATGGATCCAAGTCCAGGGCAGCAGTTTTTCCTAGGAAACCAAACGTCAGCAGCTCTGATGTCTTTTTCTTGGCTGTTGGTTGAATGGGAGGGTGGCATACAGGTGACTTTGCAAGTGGAAAAGATAAAGAGAGAAGCAGATAGAGAATTGGTACTCCAAGGCCTCTAGCCACTGCAAACAAATTCAAGATACATGTGCCATCTTGTGCATCTGGCTTTATGTTGGTACTGGGGAATTGAACCAGGGTCCCTAGGCTTTGCAGGCAAGCGCTTTAACCACTGAACAACCTCTCCAGCCCTGTCTTTGTTTTTATATTGATTTTAAGTTTTGCTATAAGTGAGTGTCAACAGTATAGCCACAAAGCCAAAGATCCTTACATCAAGAAATTTCTTTTAGGAGCCGGAGAGATGGCTCAGTTGCTAAAGGTGCTTGCTTTTAAAGCTTGCTAGCCTGGGTTCGATTCCCCAATACCCACATAAAGCCAGATGCACAGAGTGGAGAATGTTTCTGGAGTTCATTTGCTATGGCAGGAAGCGCTATGCACCCATACTTTCTCCTCCCAAAATAAATAAAACTATAAGGAAAAGAAATTCTTTTAGATAATTTATTTTTCAAGGTTTTACTAATACGAAAAGTTTGCCCTGGGTAGGTTAAAGAATTTAATTGAAATCACATAGTGACCTATGACCCATTAAAATATTCACCTGCACATCACTTGCAAATCTTGCTGCAGGTAGAGTTTCTGATTCCTGTTGTAAAGGAAGGTCCTGGATTCTTGTCTTTCTCAGGCTCCTCTCATCTTGTCCATTAATGAGCTAATCAAACACCCTGAAGGACTTAAGGTGTTAATGTCACCCAAATTCTTTTACATTAGCCATTTGTGTATATGAAATAGCTCACTTTTAAAAATGAGATTTGCCTTTTATGTTTGACATGCATTAAATAATGAATGTAGGGGTCATTATGTGTATTTATTTTTGTGGAATCTACAGACACAAGCCTTGTTAGTGTGAGTAAAAATAACAATACAATATTGTATCTTTCTTGCTCAGCAATGAAACTAACAGCAGGACTCTACTTCCTTTTAATTTATTTAAAGTGATGAAAATTTACTCAGGAGTTCAGGAAAAAAGAAAACTTAGATTTCATGGAGATGCGATAGGTCTTTATTGGGCAGCACCATCACGAAATCACAACATAATAAGTAAGTCATTCTTAATGAAAGATGAATTCTATTGAAATTTTGGATTAGAATTCCTAGTCAAGTAATTATAAACACTACCTTAACAAAAACAAGCATATAAGGAGTCACATGATGTTTATCTTAAAAGTGTTAATGTGTAGAGTTTTCTTTTTCATTGCTTGAGTCACTGAAACACATTATGATAAAGTTTGCTTTCTGAAATGATACAATTTAGACAAGGGACATAATTTATTGAAGTGACCAATTCATTTGTTAGTTTTCCAGTTGACTAAAGTCTTGTGTCTTCTTCATAGTCTTCAAAATTTGTTGTGGGAAGTGCATTCTCCTTGACTATTGCTCTGTAGAAAGATTATGAAAGGAAAATGCAGAATAATCACATGAGATAGTTATATTTAAAACAACACGAATTATTACCCAAAATAAATTCAGGATTCTACATTCTTAGTCTTTGAACATAATAAGAAAAGAATCTCCTGTTAAGTTATGTGAGAAGTTTTTTTTAAGAAAGACATGATCTTTGCAATTTTATTCTAGATGCCTTAAGTGAAGGAAACTACAATTAATCAGTTCTTCTTATCTCCAGAAATAAGAAACTAACAGAGTATGTAGAGAGCTGGACATAACGCCAGGGCAGTAAATAAGTGAATTGATGTACATACACATGTTCAAAGTCAAGACAAGCTCACAAGGTCTAGAAGATCTTTCTTTTTTTTTTTTTTTTTTTTTTTTT
>PVHP010050920.1:0-11641 GCA_004024765.1 Zapus hudsonius | reverse complement strand
AGGGAAGGAGGGAGGGAGGGAGGGAGGGAGGGAGGGAGGGAAGGAAGGAAGGAAGGAAGGAAGGAAGGAAGGAAGGAAGGAAGGAAGGAAGGAAGGAAGGAAGGAAGGAAGGAAGGAAGGAAGGAAAAAGAAAGAAGGGCTGGGAAGATGGCTCAGAGGTTAAAGACACTTGCTTACACAGCCTGCTGCCTGAGTTCGATTCCCCAGTACCCACATAAATAAAGTCAGATGCATCTGGAGTTCACTTACAGAGGCAAAAGGCACTCAAAAATAAAATTAAAAAAAAAGAAAAGAGAATGCCTGGCATGGTGGTGCACACCTTTAATCTCAGCACTAGGGACCAAAAAGAGGAAGAAGGAGAAGGAGGAACACAGACCAGTCTGTAACCTTCAAATGCCCACCTGCTCCTAGTGACCTCCCCTTAGTATCTTAAGTCCCACCTCCTAGAAGGTTCCACAACCTCCCAAAATAGCAGCACCACATGGGGAACAACTGTTTAAAACTTGAGCCTACGGGGACATTTCAGATTCAAACCATAATACCGGGTGTCCCTGAAGGAGGCCAAGCTAGGTGGCCTGCGAAGGAAACAATCTTGGAATCTTCTGGAAGCTGGCTGGAAGGGGTGAGAGAGCTGGCATTGGCCATTCCGCTGAGTCAGCCCAGCGAGCACTAAAAGCTTGGAGAGTCCAAATCCCACTAGGTCATGTAATAGGAACGCAGTGCTGACTCGGCAGGCGGATGGCAGTCCAGGCTGCACCGGGGTGAAAGGGATGCGGAAAGCCAGCCCCGCACCCTCTCCTCCCAGCGTGACCACAGGCCGAGGGAAGAGGCATCCTCTCCACCTAGGCCTTCCATGAGTCAGCATGACTCAGATGACTCAGGATGTGCAGACAGCCAAGCTGTGTGCAAGGCTTCTGAGCCAGCCAGGTGTCTCCCATGTCCTGTAGCGGCTGGGGACAACAAGAGGGACTTGTTCATGGGGAGAAGAGGACCTGAGCCTGCATACCAAGCAGCCCATCTACTTGATGCCAACCCTGTCTTACCTTTTTTTTTTCCTCCTGAGGTAGGGTCTTGCTGAGCTGGAATTCACTATGTACTCTCAGGGTGGCCTTGAACTCAGGGCAATCCTCCTACCTCTGCCTCCCGAGTGCTGGGATTAAAGGCATGCGCCACCATGCCCGGCCAATTTTTTTCTTAATATTTTTATTTATTTGAGAACAAGACAGAGAGAAAAAGGCAGACACAGAGAGAGAATGACTATGGATGTGCCAGGGCCTCCTGCCACTGCAAAGATGCGTGTGCTATTTTGTGCATCTGGCATTATGTGGTACTGGGAAATAGAACCCAGGCCATCAGAGCCATCTCTTCAGCCCATATTTGTTTAAAAATTTAAATAGTAGCTGGGCATGGTGGCGCATGCCTTTAATCCCAGTACTTGAGAGGCAGGAGGATCACCATGAGTTTGAGGCCAGCCTGGGACTACAGAGTGAGTTCCAGGTCACATTGGGCTAGAGTGAGATGCTACCTCAAAAAAAAAAAAAAATCAGGGCAGGGCTGGAGAGATGGCTCAGTCCTTAAGGTACTTGCCTGCAAAGCCTAAAAACCCAGGTTCGATTCCCTAGTACCCACATAAAGCCAGATGCACAAAGTGGCCCATGAATCTGGAATTTGTTTGCAGAGGCTATATAGAGGCCCTGACACTCTCTAGCTTTCTCTCTCGCTCTCTCTCTTTCTCTCCTTGCAAATAAATAAAGAAATATTTTTTAAAAGAGAAACCAAGAATCCAGAAGCTCAAACACACCCCTTGGGCTAATGCTAAAACCATTACATTTTCTCACCTTTCCCCCAATAGCCTGTAAACTCTAATTACCCTGTACAGATTAGAAGTACTGAGTGAGGCCGGGCGTGGTGGCGCATGCCTTTAATCCCAGCACTCGGGAGGCAGAGGTAGGAGGATCGCCATGAGTTCGAGGCCATCCTGAGATTACATAGTGAATTCCAGGTCAGCCTGGACTAGAGCGAGACCCTACCTCGAAAAAAAAAAAAAGTACTGAGTGCTTAAAGGGCTTGCTGCCCAACGTGGAATACCCCTGTTCAGATCCTTGGACTCCATGTAAAGAGGGAAGCTGTGGCAAGTTTTTGTAATCCCAGTAAGAGTGTCCGTGGCGAGATGGGAGGTGGAGACAGAGACAGGAGAATTTCTGAGAAGCTCAAAGGCCAGCTATCAGGTAAAACAAGTGACCCTGCCTCATACCAACCCCGGAAAGTTGTCCTCTGATCACCCCACAACTGCTGTCTCATACACACACACACACACACACACACACACACACACACACACACACACGAGTACTGAGTGATATCTGGGGGAATTCCTGGCTCATGTTGACATCATGAATGATATCCTAGGTTCTGGGGGTGGCAGAAAAGAGAATTAATAAAAAGGTCTCTGAACTGGGTGTGGAGGCCTTTAAACGCAGCACTTGAGAGGCTGGACAGCAGGATTGCTGTGAGTTTGAGACAGCTACCCTACAGAGTGAATTCTAGGTCAGCCTGGACTAGAGTGAGACCCTACCTCAAAAAAAAATTAAAAAAAAAACATACTTACATTGGTTCCCTGGGGATCAGTCAGATGCTGGTCCTCGTTTTTTTTTTTTTTTTTTTTGGCAGGGGGATTTTGTTGTTGTTTGTTTGTTTTTTGGTTTTTCGAGGTAGGGTCTCACTCTAGCCCAGGCTGACCTGGAATTCACTATGTAGTCTCAGGGTGTCCTGCCTCTTCAAATGAACCCCAGATGCATGTGTCACTTTGTGCATCTGGCTTTATGTGGGTGTTAGGGAATTGAACCCAGCCTGGTAGGCTGGCAAGCAAATGCCTTTAACAAATGAGTCATCTCCCTTAGAACATTTTTTTTTTTTTGAGGTAGGGTCTCACTCTGGCCAAGGCTGACCTGGACCTCATTCTATAATCCCAGGCTGATCTAGAACTCAGAGTGGTCCTCCTACCTCCGCCTTCAAAGTGCTGGGATTAAAGGCGTGTGCCACCATGCCTGGCTGAGTATCTTTTATTGTGTGTGACAAAAGGGGGGGGGGTTGAAGGTAGGGTCTCACTCTAGCCCAGGCTGACCTGAGAGCATCTTTTAAAAAAAATTTTTTTTACAAGATCACAAATGCACTTTTATTTACTTTCTTAGGTTTAAATCCTTGAAGGGAGTCTGTGTCCTATGGCCTTGGCGGGAAGGTTGCTTCGGAATTTGGCTCGAACCATGCCACTGTTTCCATGGGCCCGAGTTACTTTTCCCCAGATTACTCTGGTCTTGTTAGGTTTGCCACCAGGAGTCACTGTGTTGTTTTTGGCTTTGTACACGTAGGCACATCTCTTGTCCAAGTAGAATTCGGTTTCATCTTGGGCATAAACACCTTCGATTTTCAGAAGAGCCTTGTAGCCAGTGAAGGTGGCCTTGCACCAGAGCCTTCCAGACATAACTGCCTCTTAGAAGTCCTGTTCCAGCGGACCTAGAACATTCCCTGGCTGGAGGGCTCTCTGAGAAGCTACGGCGCCTGGAGGAGCCATGTCCTCAAAACCACCGCAGATATTGGCCCCCGAAGCCCAGCAGTAGGGCTTCACCCACCTCCACCTTAAAAATTTTTTTAATTAATTAATTAATTAATTAATTTGTGTGTGTGAGTGGAGGGGAGGGAAACACTAGGGCCTCTTGATGCTGCAAATGAACTCCAGATACTTATGTCTTTTTTTTTTTTTTTTTTTTGGTTTTTCGAGGTAGGGTCTCGCTCTAGTCCAGGCTGACCTGGAATTCACTATGTAGTCTCAGGGTGGCCTTGAACTCATGGCGATCCTCCTACCTCTGCCTCCCGAGTGCTGGGATTAAAGGCATGCGCTACCACACCGGCTACTTATGTCATATTTTGTGCCCAGCTTACACGGGTGGCTTGGGAATTGAATCTGGCCGGTTTTGTAAGCACTGCCATTAACCAGCAAGCCATCCCATCGTCCTGGCCCATCAGAACATCTTTGTTGACCTTAAGAAGTACAATTTGAGTGGGACCTAACTATGGTGGTTCTGGATGGCAGAACAGGGAAAAAATTAAGATTTGATTGACTTATTATTAATATTAATTTATTTACGAGAGTGTGCATAGAGGAGCCACAGGGACTCTTGCTTCTGCAAAGGAATGCCAGTTGCTTCAACCGCTGTTTGCATCTGGCTTTGCAAGGGTCCTGGGGAATCAAACGTAGGTAAACAGGCTTTTTGCAAACAAGTGTCTTTAACCACTGCACCATCGCACCAGCTCCATCATTTACTATTATTATTTTTCTGTGTGTGTATGATGTGTATATGAGGTTGGGTGTGTACCTACCACTGCGTGGGTATGAAGGCCAGGGGACAACTTCATCGTCAACTTTCACCTTCTACCTTGTTTGAGGCAGGGTCCCATTCACCAGGCTAACTGGCCCAGAAGCTTCTTTGCAACTCTCCTGTCTTAAGGTGTGCTGGGATTCCAGATGCTTGCATTACAGTGTCTGCTTTTGCCGTAGATCCTGGGGATTCGAACTCAGGTACTCATAGTCATGTTGCAAACATAATTATCCACTGAGCCATATCCCCAAAATAAAAGTGAAGATTTAGACCCAGAAGCTAGGCGTGTTGGTCAGTTGGTAGAGGACTTGCCTAGCATTCACAGAGCCCTGGAGTTGATCCCCAGCACTACATAAACTGAGCATGCGTGGTGTGGCATACTTTTAATCACAGCGATTGGGAGGTAGAGGCAGGAGGATCAGAAGTTCAAGGTCATCTCAGCTACAGAGAGAGTTTGAGACCAGCCTGGGCTACATGAGACCCTGTCTCAAAAAGTAAAATAAAATAAAATAATAAAGAAGATTTTTGAGCTGGTCATGGTGGTGCATACCTTTAATTCCAGCACTGGGGAGGTAGAGATAAAAGTGCTGTAAATTTGAGGCCAGTCTGGAACTGCACAGTGAGATCCAAGTCAGCCTGAGCTACAGTGAGACCCTACCTCAAAAAAAATAAAAACAAGGGAGGGGAGCTGGAGAGATTGCTCAGTGGTTAAGGACTTGCCTACAAAGCTTAACAACTGGGGTTTGATTCCCCAGTGCCCACGTAAAGCCAGATACACAAAGGAGTGTGTGCATCTAGAGTTCATTTGCAGAGCTGGAGGCCCTGGCACAACCATTCATTGTTTCTCTTTCTCAATGTCTTGCTGTGCTTGCAAATAAATAAAATATTTTTTAAAAGATTTGGAGATAACCTTGCATGGTGTGACACACTTGTAATCTTATCAATTCAAGAGACTGAATTCAAGGCCATGAACAGGTTTGTGGAGATACATATAGAAGCCTGGAGAGCTGGGGAGAGAGAGGGAGAGAGAGAGAGAGATGCTGAAAGGTTAGAAGAGGTAGTGGAGGAGACAGGTGGATAATTTGAGGTGGAATTAGCCAAGAGTTCTTGCAGAAGGAGGGTCCACTAAGAAGGTAGGCGTGTGGAATGGACCTCAGAGAGGATAGTCTGAAGGTTCCTGGGAACCAGGTTCTCTGGGATGTAACAGCTGAATTCTCTGCTGAGTCATGGCCGGAGGAGGGGAGGAGGCTGGGGAACAAACTGTGGTTTGCTGGAGTCTCTCAAGAGAGTGGAGGAGTGCATTTAGTGAGACCAACCGTTGAGGAATTAGCTAGAATTGGAGGTCATATATTAAGGTATGTTCCCCCTGCCCCCACACCACCATCTACCCAGCCCTGTCTTCTCTTGCTTCCCTAAGCAGAATGGGCCAGGAGCTGGGAAGGTCAAGGTCAGACAGGGTCAGCTGTGGCCAAGGGATGGGATGGGCACAGGAGTTGGCTTAGCCCCAGAGCAAGAAACCTTGGGGACACTGAAGAACAGACAGTGTAATAGAAATAAAGGCAGGGCAGGACATGGTGGCACACACCTTCAAGCCCAGCACTCAGGAGGCAGAGGTAGGAGGATCACCATGAGTTCAAGGCCAACCTGAGACTACATAGTGAATTCCAGGTCAGCCTGGACTAGAGAGAGACCCTACCTTGAGAAAAAAAAATAACGGTGGGTTACCCAAACCCCCCAGAAACCACTGGGGGATGTAGGGCTGACCTGGACTGGAGCTGAAGTCTGGGTTTGAAGGGGTTCACACTGTAGGCTCTGGTGTAAGACTGTGTCCTGTGGTTTGAGGCTGGACTGTCTCCAAGGTGAGAGAGGACCTGGGGAAATATAAAATCTATATTCACAGTCTAAAGACAACACCAAGGCCCAGCTACTCAGGAAGATGAGGGGCTGGAGAGATGGCTCAGTGGTTAAAGACACTTGCTTGTAAAGCCTAATGATCTGGGTTCAATTCCCCAGTATCCACGTAAATCCAGATGCACAATATGGCATATGTATCTAGAGTTCATTTACAGTAGCAGGAGGCCCTGGGTGCCCATACTCACTCGCTCGCTCAATATATATCTGCCTTTTTCTCTTTGTCTCTTTCCCAAATAAATAAATAACATCTATTTGAGCCAGGCATGGTGGCATATGCATGTAATTGGAACACTATGGAGATGGAGGCAGGAGGATCAGTCAGGAGTTCAAGGTCATCCTGGGCTACATAATGAGTTTGATGGCAGCCTGGGCTACATAAAACTCTGTCTCAAAAAGGGAGACTGGGGTGATGGTTCAGCATGTAAAAGTACGTTTTTAAAAATATACTTTATTTATTTCTAAGCAGAGAGAGAGAGAGAGAGAGAGAGAGAGAGAGAATGGGAGCACCAAGGTCTCCAGATGCTGCAAATGGACTCCAGATGCACACACCACTTTGTGCATCTGGCTTATGTGGATAGTGGGGATCAAATCCTGGTCGTTAGGCTTTGCAGGCAAGTGTTTTACGCACTGAGCCATCTCTCTAGATCATAAAAGTGTTTTTTATGCAAGCATGACAACCACATTCAGAGCCCATGTAAAGCCAGGTGCAGAACTGAGTTTCGGTAACCCCAGCACTCCTAAAGCAAGATGGGAGGTAAAGACAGGAGAATCCCCAACAGCTCATGGGCCAGGTGGTCTGGTATGAATTGTGGTAAACAAGAGATCCTGCCTCAAACAAGGTAGAAGACGAGAACCAACACCTGAGGTTGTCCTCTGACCTCTACACAGACTCACACACACACAAAGGCAATAAAATAGGGCTGGAAAGATGACTCAATGGTTAAGGCACTTGCCTGCAAAGCCTAACCACCCAGGTTTGATTCCCCAGTGCCCACATAAAGTCAGATGCACAAGGTGGTGCATGCATCTGGAGTGACCAGAGGCCCTGACACGTCCATTCTCTGTCTCTCTCTTTCTCTCTCTCTTCTTTTCTGCTTGCAAATTAATATATAAATAAAAAAATCATTTAAAAATACTAGAATAAAAATAAATAAAACTAGAAGCGAGCCAGGCGCACACCTTTAATTCCAGCACTTGGGAGGCAGATGTAGGACGATTGCTGTGAGTTCAAGGCCAGTCTGGGACTACAGAGTGAATTTCAGGTCATCCTGGGCTAGAGTGAGACCTTAACTAAAAACAAAACAAAAAAAAAACCTAGAGAGAGGAGAAGAGCAGGAGGGAAGAGAGAAAAAGAGAGACAGAGGAAAGAGAGAGAGCGCGTAGGGTCTGACAGAGGAACAGAGAAGAAGACAGATTTCTTGAGACAGAGACAAGGAGAGAGGGTGTGAGCAAGCTGGCCAGAGGCTAAAGTCATCCTGAAGCTGTTGGGCTGGACCCAGTCAGGACAGGATGGATGGCTGCTTTAGGCAGAAGCTAGATTTCTATTCAACCTGCTAGGAAAAGCTTGACCCACAGAAGGCGTGGTGGTGCACGCCTAAAAGCATTGGTGTATGCATAGCATGTGATGTGTAGTGCGGTGTGTGTACATGTGTATGTGCACATGTGTGTGTCCTTCTATCTCTCTTCCACTTGTTTCCTTGAGATGAAGTCTCTCACCGAGCCTAGATCTGTCCACTTCAGTAGACTGCTGACCAGGGAGCTCTAGCCATTCTCCTATCTCAGCTCCCCAAGGGGCTGGAGTTACAGGGACGCATGGCCACAGCCAGCTTTTACATGGGTTCTGGGGATCAAACTCAGGCCATCTCAGACTTTCATGCTTTTAAAAAAAATTTTATTTATTTATTTACCTATCAGCACAGGGAGAGAGAAATAAGGACCTCTAGCCACTGCAAATGAACGCCAGATGCACATACCACTTTGTGCATCTGGCTTTATGTGGGTCCTGGGGAATGGAACTCAGGTTGGCAGGCTTTGCAAGCAAGTGCCTTTAACTGCTGAGCCATCTCCCTGGCCCTCAGGCCTCTTATTCTTGCACAGCAAGTGTTCTTACCTGCAAAGCCATTTCCCTAGTTCCCTTTTCTCCTCTTCCCGCTCCTGTTATCCTTTTAGAATGTTTTTCTATGGTATTTGTTATGGCAACTAGGAGCTCACTATAGACATGAGAGGTCCATGTCCTTATCTCTATTGAAACCCGTGGCCTTAAGGCTGGAAAGATGGCTCAGCAGTTAAGGCACTTGGCTGTACAGCAAAAAGGCCTGAGTGCTATTTCCCGGGACCCACATAAAGCACCATGTGTCTGGAGTTTATTTGCAGTGGCTGGAGGCCCTGGCATTCCCTTTGTCTCTTTCTCTCATTCTCTCAAATAAGTAAATAAATAAAATATTTTAAAAATCCAGCCAGGCATGGTAGCACACGTCTTTAATCCCAACACTCGGGAGGCGGAGGTAGGAGGATTGCCATGAGTTCGAGGCCAGCCCGAGACTACATAGTGAATTCCAGGTGAATTCCATAGTGAATACCTCGAAAGACAAAAACAAAATTCCATGACCTTAACTCCATTTTATTTTTTATTCACATGTGGTGTGAAAATGTGACTGCTCTTGGCACCAACATGCCAGACTGTGTGTGTGTGTGTGTGTGTGTGTGTGTGTGTGTGTGTGTGTGTGTGTGTGTGTGTGTGTGTGTGTGTGTGTGTGTGTGTGTGTTTTGAGGTAGGGTCTCAAGCTAGCCCAGGCTGACCTGGAATTTAATTTGCTATGTAGTTTTAGGCTGGCCTCACACTAACCCTCCTACCTCGGCTTCCGAAGTGCTGGGATTAAAAGTGTGTAACACCACACCACATCAAGGATTTTTTTTTAGGTATGTTTTTCAGGTAGCCCAGGCTGGTCTCAATCTTGCTATGTAGCCTAGGTTAATTTTTTTTAAATATCCAAGAGGTCTGTATACTTTTTTTTTGTTTTGTTTTGTTTTTTCGAGGTAGGATCTCGCTCTAGCCCAGGCTGACCTGGAATTCACTATGTAGTCTCAGGGTGGCTTTGAATTCAAGGCAATCCTCCTATCTCTGCCTCCTGAGTGCTGGGATTAAAGCCATGCACCACCACCCCCCGCCTAGGTTAATCTTAAACTCATCTTCCTGCTCTACCTCCCCAGTGTTGGGATAATAGATAGCTACCATCCTGGCCACTTTGCACAGTAGTAAGTGACAACAGCAATGGCTCAATTCCTTCTTTCTTCTTTTTCAGGACCTTGAACATGCCAGGTGTGATGTTTAAGTTTTGTTGTCAACTTAACCTGTTAGCAATTCACAGTAATCTTGAGTGTTGGGTAGCAGATTTCCTCCTAATTGAAGAGAGAAAGGAGGCTCAAGGGATTCAGAAAGTCCTGTTAGCTAGAACAAACATCCCTTCCTAGGAGGGCAATGCAGGAAGAAAATTCCAGAGACTCAGAGAGTCAACAAGTCTAGGAAAGGGTTTCAAAATCCCACTCCTAAGGTTATATAAAGGGGAAGGAAGCCAGGCGTGGTGGCGCATGCCTTTAGTTACAGCACTCGGGGAGGCAGAGGTAGGAGGATCACCATGAGTTCGAGGCCACCCTGAGATTACAGAGTGAATTCCAGGTCAGCCTGGGCTAGAGTGAGACCCTACCTCAAAAAAAAAAAAAAAAAGAAAAAAGGAAAAAGAAAAACAAGTCTTGCTAAGTAGTCCTGTATGTCTGGCTATCTAGCCTTAATTTTTTTTATTGTTTTTTTTTTCAAGGTCGGTCTCGCTTTAGCTCAAGCTGACCTGGAACTCAATCTGTAGTCCCAGGCTGGCCTTGACTTGTCCTTAACTTTCGGTGATCCACCCTGTCTCTGCTCCTGAGTAAAGGATGACAGTCATACGCCACCATGCCCAGCTACAGTTTTGAATCTCAATTTTCTCATTCATTTAGTAGTGACAATTTTCATTTTCCAGTGTGGCCAGGTGGATCAGATGAAATATTGCATGGAAAGTTCCCTAGCAGGCTGAAGGCTGGAGGCTGGATGCCTCTGTACAGATGGGGCAAAGGCGGTGACTAATAATGCAGGAATCGTGAGACGGACGATGAACTGCAGGTGCCTCTGTGTGATCCTGCCTGTAAGTGACGGGAGGACTTTCTAGGTCCCCCCCGCCCAAAAAAAAAAAAAAAAAAAAAACAAAGTCAGGCAACCAGATAGCAGGGAAAAGAGAAACCAATGACAGTACTAACTTCCAGGTTCTTGTCAGCCTCCTGCTCCATGGGAGTGACCTTGGACAGATCATGCTCCAAGGTCACTCCCTTCCTGAAGCATTGGTTTCTCCTTCTGCCAAGAAGGAATGGTAATCATTTTCTTTTCTTTTTTTAATTTATTTTGGTTTTTGGAGATAGGTTCTCGCTCTAACCCAAGCTCACCTGGAATTCACTCTGTAGTCTCAGGGTGGCCTTGAACTCACGACAATCCTCCTACCTCTGCCTCCCAAGTGCTGGGATTAAAGGCATGCGCCACCCGCCCAGTTTAGGAATAAATCTTTGCTTGCCTGTTAGAGTCTATTCTTAGGACCATACAGGCAAGCTCCAGGGTGACCCATATCGTAGATGGCTGTGTTTTAAAATCCTTGATCTAGGGCTGGAAAGATTGCTCAGTGGTTAAAGGTGCTTGCTTGCAAAGCCTTACGGCTAGGGTTTGATTCCTCAGTACCCACATAAAGCCAGATGCACTAATTGGTGTATGCAACTGCAGTCATTTGCAGTGGAAAGAAGCCCTGGCTTTTTTTTTTTTCCATTTTCAACCTCTCTCTGCTTGCAAATGAATAAAGAAATAACGTTTAAAATAAAATAACACCCTCAGCCGGGCTTGATGGCGCACGCCTTTAATCCCAGCACTTGGGAGGCAGAGGTAGGAGGATTGCTGTGAGTTCAAGGCCACCCCGAGACTACATAGTGAATTCCAGGTCAGCCTGGGCTAGAGCAAGACCCTACCTCGAAAAAACAAAAACAATAAATAAAATAACACCCTCAATCTAACCTACATGTGGTGGCTCATGCTTACAGAAAGCCTTTGTGAGGTTGAGGCAGGAGGATTATGCCAATTCCAGGATTCCAGGTCAGTGTAAGAAAGACCCTGGGGGCTGGAGAGATGGCTCAGCGGTTAAGGCACTTGCCTCCAGTGCCCAAGGCCCTGGGTTCAATTCCCCAGGAACCACATAAGCCAGACCCACAAGGTGGTGGCTTTGGTGCATATTCTCTCTCTCTCTCTCTCTCTCTCTCTCTCTCTCTCTCTCTCTCTCTCTCTC
>PVHP010050919.1:0-11623 GCA_004024765.1 Zapus hudsonius | reverse complement strand
CCTGAGTCGTGGTGGATGAGTATTAAGGCTGCTTTAAGGTTGTGAACTTAGGGGTCTTCGTGTCGAAATCGTTGGTTTCTGTCTCACTGGCTTATCCTGTGTTGATTTAATGGCTGTGGCTGTGGGCCCCTTGTTCATCCCATCATTCTCTGCGGGGTTCCATTTGGATCCTCCACGATATGACTGTGGTGGGTCCTCTAAAAATGCAATTGTTAATATCTTGAATTGCTGCTGCTTTGTCTTCCCCTCAACCTTTTCACTCTTCTATGTTTTACTGAACAAATACACTGTAGTTTTCTTACCCATTCCATTCTAAATAGACTCAAGTAGCAGCAGCTTTCTAGTGTTGAGCAGCTATGTACATACTAGTATGGATATTTTGATAAGAATGCTCACGAGTACATGGAAATGAGCTTCCCTAGGCTATAATAAGCCAGGGCTGATATGTGTTCAATTTTATTAAACTTTTCTATAGTAGTTATTTCACATTTCTACACAATGTGTATGGGAACTCCCATTGTTTTATACTTCACTTGATACCTTTCAACAAATTACTTTTACTTATATAATGGGAGTGGATGGAGATCTTATGGTTTGTTAAACAGTTTATGTATATTACTTGTAGACAGTTGGATAAATATTGCAGTATTCCTTCAAGACTATCACTGCAGTCAAGATAATGAACATAACTGTTGCAGTTACCTTCTTGACCAGAAGCAGCTTGTGGGAGGAAAGGATTTATTTTGGCTTCATACAGACTTGAGGGGTAGCTCTATGATGGCAGGGGAAAATGTGGTATGAGCAGAGGGTGGATGGACATCACCTCCTGGCCAAGATCAGGAGTTCAACAGCCGTGGGAGAGTGTGTGCTGAACACTGGCAAGGAGAAGCTGGCTGTAACACCTGTGAGTCCACCCCCAACAGCACTCCTCCCGCAAGGCTCCATTTCCCAGCCATCAGCTGGGAACCAAGCATTCAGATGCATGAGTTTATGGGGGGGGACACTTAACTCAAACCACCACAGTAATCGTTACCCAGAAGAGATTTCTTTGTCCCTTTGTAATTTGTCTTCTCCCCTACTTCCTTGTTCCCAAGCAACTCTTGATGTACTTTTTGTTTTCTGGATAGTTTTGCATTGTCTCAAATTTATATAAATGAAACCATACAGTAGGTACTTTTTTTTTTTTTTGGCCTGGTTACTTTTACTCATAGTATTTGAACATATTATTGCATAATTTGAATGCTATATATTATAATTGATTTATTCACTCCTATGGATGAATATTTGGACTATTTTCTGATTTTGGCTATTATGAATTAAGCTGGGACAAGGATTCTGAGGGGTTGCTGTGAGATGTGGGCAGCAGGGAGTCTACAGGTCATCATCCCCCTGCATGGCTCAGTAGTATCTGTACCCATTCTCCCAAAGTCTTGCTGCCATTCTGGTTACACCCCGATGTGTGATGCCTATCCATCTTTCTGTTGAGATTCTTCCTAGCTTTCAGTTTTGTTTGTAATGTTAATGAAAATTGTTAATGTGTTGAGCTTTCTGTATGCAAACACATTTCTCCCTCTGTTTTTTCCCTACTGCATTTTGTCTTCACAACTGGCCCATGAAGGCGATGAGTTGTCTCATGGGGTTGCTCTGAAGATGGAGTAAGTGAAGAACACATAGTTCTCGGCTAGTGTCTGGAACACAAATTGACTGTTACTATTAATACATACCTGGTGGACAGGCAGTCCTGTCTGTAGAATTAATGTCCTTTGTGTGGACCCTGGCCTCTGGTGCCTTTGGGCATCAGCTGGTTTTCCACATCTTTTCCATGTTAAGGAGTGCTGGGGAATGAAACAACCCCTTCCCCCCAAGATCAAGCCTATCTCCAGAAGAAGGTGGACAGAGAAGATGGACAGTTTTGAGTTTGTCTTCTGGGTGCCATGTGATGCCCATACACACATGTATACATGCAAATTATTTTTGAAATATAATTAAAAATGAGAATGGACAGTAATAGTCTGCACTGGTGAATAATGCTGCTCCCAGGAGCTATGTGTTATTTATTAAATGCAAAAATAACAGTGACAGGTGTGGGATTCCTCCCTACGAGATCAAAAGAAGAGGCCTGCAAAACACTACAGGCTATTGCTGTTGCTCTTGATTGCTCACCAGACCTGAACAGTAAGCCCCTGTTCTGAAGATCCACACCCTCTGGTTGCAGGATCTGGAAAAACAGGTTGAAACAGCTTTGTAAAAACTTCCTGCTACAAGCTAGCTCTCGTGGTACTGGATATGCTACACAAGTTGCTAGGGTAGAAAAGTCATCAATGCACTCACCCAGTGGTGGACACTGCTACAATACTGACCTGGTGGGCAAACGTCCACTGGTGCAATGACTGCTATGTGAGTAACCACTTACTGACTGGATTTGAGCTCTGCTCTCTGAGAGGAAAATCATGATGTAAACCATGCCAGAAGTCATAGACTGGGGGAACCTACTGCTGCTATTTTGATAAACTGCTTTCTGAATATCCCCCTAGATGAGTGCTGCTCTCTGCCTTGGGCAGAAAGCTATTGGTAGTGGACTGCAGTTAACAGTCTCTTAACCTCTCTAAAGTGAATCAGAGTAGAACTTTAAAAACTTTGCTAAACACAGTAGAATGAAGTTGGAACCCAGAGGGGTTTAGGTTTGCTAACTTTACTGCCTCGAAAGCCCATTTGATTCATCTCTCTGGTTCCATCCAGTGGGGTCATGCTTGACATGCTCATCTGTGTGGCTGAGGGACTCTAGGCTACTGCCTTGCACATGAAATCTGGGCTGGAGCTACTGAGTGACAGGATAGAGATTGAGCTGTGTTGTGCATCAGAACAAAGCCATCACATCTGTCAGGATTGTAGATTGAGGGTTTGCCTCATTGGGCCCACAGGGGACAGAATTGGGGGAATAAGATCAAGTGTAATTTGGTTTCTTAGACTAAATGTTGAAACATCTGGCAGTTCTTGATGAATTTTCACATATAAGTCACCAGTCAGGCCCAGTCTACCCCCATCTTAGGGTCTGCATACTAGGCTGAGTATTGCTCAGACCAGTGTAGCCTAACCTTCACATCTACACATCATGGCTGGACCAACAGTGCATCACCTCTTAGTTCTCTAGTGACCATGTCAGAGTTTCCATCTACTTACCTGTTACCAAACAGTCTGCATGGGGAATGAGGCAGTTGGGGTGACTGGGCCCCTGAAAGTAAAAAGCAGGAATGTCTCTGGGCCTATGCTGTGGTCTCCACTTTGTCAGAAAACAACGGTTTCTCCTTAGCTCTTGCCTAAAGGATCAGCCTGAGCCCCTCCCTGGGAGGAAGGTCCCCTTTCCTTGCAAGTCCAGACCAACCAGCCTTCCCTCTGGCTCACTTGAGCCAAGGTGAAGCCCCAACGATAAGGTTATAAATAGACCCTTATCAGGGGGCCAAGGTCTCTTGGTTACCCATTCATAGCTCCTGAACCTCCAGGTTCTGGTAAGGCCCCCCCCCCCATCCTTCTCTATCCCCTTCTGCCCTCCACATGACAGGAGCTCTCTGCACTTTTTCTTTCCTCTAAATTCCTTTACATGTTTCTTTCAGGCCCACCACATGGCTTCTCAGACTATGCGGGTATATTCATTTTCCTTCCCTTGGTTTTATACTTCCCTAAATAAATATAATTTAATAACTTTCCTTCTCAGGTTGCTTTGCCCAATTCGTTTGTTAAATACAAACATGAACACAGAGTTTGGAGTTTAAGGACTGTTGCGGTCAGCTTTCTAGTTTTTGCACAAGAAGAACCCAAGCAAAAGCGGCTTGTGGAGGAATGGGTTTATTAGGCTTACGGATTCGAGGGGAGACTCCATCATGGCAGGGAAAACGATGGCATGAACAGAGGGGTGGACATCACCTCTGCCACAACACTGCAAACAGTGGCAGAAAGGTGTGCCAAACACTGGAAAGGGGAAGCTAGTTTATAACCCCCATAAGCCCGCCCCCAACAACACCTCTAGCGAGGTTGTAAAACCCAAACTGCCATCAGCTGAGGATCGATCACTGAGAACACATTCATTTGTTTGTGGGGGACACCTGGATCAAACCATGACAGGGACTCTTTCCTGAACACCGATAACAGGGTGCATACACTGGTGCTCACAAGGGTTGAGTTTCAGCCACCCCTCCCCCTCGTGCCCAGAAGGATCTCCAGAGGCTGTGCAGGTGTCCTACAGGAAAGTTTCCTCATCTAACCTTGCCAGCCAGAGGAGAGGGGAGTGTTTCTTGACTTCCAGTGTAGTATGTGGAATGATAGCCCCAAAGGTATGCATGTCCTTATCTCTAGAGCCTGTGACATGGGAAGGAAGTCTGCAGATGGAATTATGGCAGCTCACAGGTTACTCTGGATTATCTGGGGGCAGGCAAAGTCACAGGGGTGCTTTATTTGAGAAAGAGAAGTGAATATGCCAGGGCCTCCCCCCCACCCCCGCAAACAACTTCAGACACATGCACCAGTTTGTGCATCTGGCTTCATGTGGTACTGGGGAATCACATCCAGTCTGGCAAGCTTTTGCAAGTGCCTTTAACCCCTGAGCCATTTCCCCAGCCTAGCGAGTCCTTTATGTATGGAAGGTATGGAAGAGGGAGGCAGGAAATTCAGTGACAATAGAAAGAGCTTGGGAGTGATGCAGTGTGAAGACAACCTGCAGTTGCTGACTTTGGAGAAAGAAGGTGGCCACAAATGCAGCAGCCATCTTGTGACTGGAGGACTAGGTCAAGGAACTGTAGGAGAATATCTTTGCAGCCATTGAAACTCATCCCTGAAACCTTCAGATTTCTGGGTATGTAAAATAAAAATAATAACAAAACCCTCAAAAACAAATACTGTTGATTGTTTAAATTACTACAGTGATTTATTGTCAACATCAGCCCTAACTACTACTTCACACTAGGAAGAATCTTACAGTCTGTAGTAGTTGGAATAAAAAAAATGTATGTCCCCCCCATAGCCTCAGGGATTTTTGATTAAAATGGAGCTTGTATTTGTCTCTAGTGGGCAAAGCCCTATTGAGGAAGAGGTGTGTCACTGGGTGTGGATCTTGAGTACAAGCCCTGCTGGGTATATAGAGCGTCAGTGTGAGCTCAGGCTGTTGTTGTTTACTAGCTGTTGGTGTTGTCTCTTTGCTATGGATCTATGGAAGTGAGCCAGCATCTGCCATGATGAAGCTTCCCCTGGAATCTGTAAACCTAAAATAAACCCTTTCCTCCCATAAGCTGCTTCTGGTAGGGTGTTTGTCCAGCAGCAAAAAAGTAACTGCAATACAGCCCTTTCTCTGAGTTTCCTTATGTTCCACACAGATTGTTGTAGAAATTCCCTGTGGCAAACAAAGTCGCTTCAGCAAGAGAGTGGAGTTTCATTTATTATTACGAATTTAGGAATTTATGCCGAAGGGCCAAGCATAGATAAAGCATTTGGCCCCGAGCCCCGGTTACAAAGGTGTTTTATAGGGCACAGAGATATGAATGTGACATTAGACATGTAAATTAACAAGCACAAGCCAGGGGATGCCTACATCTGGCAACTCACACATTTACAATGGTTTCTGGAGAAGTTCAGATAATCCTCCCCAGGTATTCTCCAGCCTCATCTTTTCCTAACTTCCTTATCACAGTTAAAGCGATTACTTCTTTGTCTCATTGAACTTCAAAGCTCTGGTAGTTTCTCCCCTCATGCTATGTGACTGGCCATCTGTGGCCTGCAGAATGTGACAGTGAGGAAGGGGAGGACAGTCAGCTCACGCTCATTTGGCTATAATAAAATTTCCACTGCAGTGTCACCAAATTTTTGGCCTACCTGTCAGACTTTTCCCCCCATTCTGTGAGCTCTTTGGGGTCAAGAACAATCTTACTCATTATGGTGACCCCCTTCCAAGTCTACTCTGCTGCCTAAAACATAAGAGCTACTGAGTAATGATTTGTTCAGGAAGTTCAATGGGGGTGAGTGTGGCCTTGTGGAGGATATTGAGGAGCAGGCGGCATTAGTGGCCGGGAGGGCACAAGTACGAATCCAGGCTAGGGGTGTGTGAGAGGAAGGGGTGGGTTTAGTAGTTGGGAGGCAGCAGGGGTGGAATAAGGGTGGGGAAAGGGGGGAAAAGGAGAAGGGACCAGGATGGCTGGCAGGTCCTGCAGGTGGGCTGGTCTCAGAGCAAGCTGAAGAGCAGGGGCAGCAGGAACAGGCATTGCATAGGCTTGTTGTGGGAAGTAAATGACTTAAGTGACACAGTATCAGTTCTCATCACTCCCTCAGCAGCACTGGGCGGGAAGCAGGCAAGCGGAGAATGAGAATGAGCAGAATGAGAGTCCAGGGGAAGGATAAGGTAGTGACTGCAGGGTGCTAAACACCTCTCTCCCTCCCTGGGAAGAAAGACTTCTAGGAACAATGGGACCAAATTCATTTAATGAGCTCAAGAGAAATGGGATCAGAGGCAGCCTGCCTTATTTAAGACTCAGTCAATTGTTACATGCCTTTGATCACTACAGCATGTCTCGAGGGTTTGGGTTAGGAAAAGAGGAGCTGAGAATGTTAATTTTTGTTGTTTTCAAGGTAGGGTCTTGCTCTAGCTCAGGATGACCTTGAATTCACAATGTAGTCTCAGGGTGGCCTTGAACTCACAGCGATCTTCCTACCTGGGCTCCCCAGTGCTGGGAGTAAAGGTGTGCTCCACCACAACCTGTGAGAATGGTCATTCTTCTTTTTATTTTTAGTTTTTGGTTTTTCGAGTGTCAGGGTGGTCTCACGGCGATCCTCCTACCTCTGCCTCCTGAGTGCTGGGATTAAAGGGGTGAGCCACTATACTGGACTCAAGAATGTTCATTCCTAAAGTGACTGCAAGGCATTCTGAGGGACAGTAGGCAACTCAGGAGGTGGAACCTAGCAGATTTCTACAACTAATGAAGCTCAAAGAAAGCTAACAGAAGAGGCCTGGTAACCATTAGCTGAGGCAGAGGAGGAGGCTCAGGACCTGGTGACATGGTAGAGCAGAGACCCCTTTCCAATGCTGCAGACAGAGGCCATGTACACTCACACACTTCCCCATAAGGGCCTGTTTGGCACATTATTTTCTTCCTCTTGGTTTCCTTTGTGGGGAGAGATTGTGATGCTGGTCTCACCAAGGAGAACACTAAGGGCTGAGGAGATCAGGTAACACTTTCCACCAGCCAGGAGGAGCTAGAACCAGAGTCCAGCACATCTGGCTGCCCGGATGTAGCCGTTTTCTTTTCACATGTTGCAGTGGTGATATTCCTGCATGGACAGTTCATTTAGGGAGTATCCCCATCTGCATCACAGGAGAGGCTTCTCTTCTTATACTCAGTCTGGAAGTTTCCTGTCAAGTAGATGGAGTGGAGCACAAGCCCTTCATTATGGCTGCCCTGGGCTGGCAGCGGGGGAGTCAGGAGGACTCACACTGCATGAATGGTGAAGGTGGGTCCTAATTATTCATATATGCAAGACTTGAGCTGGGGGGTTGGGTAGATGGCTCAGGGTTTCAAGATGCTTTCTGAAAAGCATACCAGCTTGGGCTCAATTCCTCAGTACTCACATAAAGCAAGATGGTTTGTTTACAGTGGTAAGAAACCCTGCCATGCCCTTAGACACACACTCAAATAAACACAAATCTTTTGAAAAAAGGACTGGCTGGGGAGATGGTTCAGTGGGTAAAGTGCTTGCTGTGTAATTGTGAGGACTGGAGTTTGGATCCCCAATACCCACAGAAATGCCAGGTGAGTGTGGCAACCCATCTGCAATCCCCAAGCTTGAGAGTCAAATACCAGGGGAAAGCTGGCTAGCTAGACTAGCCAAAATGGCAAGTTATGGGTTCATGTAAATCAACTGAGAAGAGATTATGGAATATACCAAATGTCGACCTCTGGTCTCTACACACACATATACACATGCACCACACATGTGTTCACATGCATACAACTGCATATGCTTGCACACATGTGGAAACTAAAAGATTTGAGCTGAAACATTGACTCTTTCTGGGCCTCCAGCTTTCTGCCTCACTCTGCAGACCTATCAGCTGATTTTACCTATAGAAAATGCATGGACAACAAGTATATATTGCATATAACACATATAGAGTATGTTGTTCTGTTTACTGATAAGTACCTTGCAATACACTGTACGTACATGCCAACAAGTGATGGTAAAGCCAACAAACACCTTTCCCTACAAAATGCATAGATAGAGGCCATCTTTACAGTAGCACATGGACATGGGACATATGTATGGATTTCTCATATTAAGTACAATGAACCCTGACTCAAGGAAAGGGATAAGTCAAGGTGGCCAGGCTGTGGTGGGCAGCACAACGTCCCCTCCTTTGCATGGGCTGCAGGGGTAGTAGTGCTAGACTTCTGTCACAGCCCTTGTGATGTGTCACCCAGCATGCTGTTGTCTTCTGGGCCAGTCTGGAGCTTTGCCTTTCCTCCTCTCAGGGGTGAAGAGAGAAAGGGGAGGGTATGAGTTCTATAGAGCAGAATCTTCCCAAAATGCAAAAGCAAACAGAAGGAAGCCATTGAAACTGCTCTTTAATTCTTAGCAGGGAGAGTTTGGAAATTATCCAAATCTACGCCATTAGAGACTTCTCTTGTATATAGTTATGATCAATAATAGTAACCATGGTAGTGGTCATTAACTGAACAATGGCTATGCTCCAGCTGCTGTGAGAGGTATATCATCTCATCAAACCAACAAATCCTTGTTCTGTTCCTCACACTGTGTAGCCATGATAGAGACCTAAACTTGCAGAGCTCCAACCTTTGCATCTGTCCAGCAGGAATTCCAGCACCATCCTCATGAGTCACTGTGAGGACTAAAGGACAAACATGGGCCAAGCATGTAACATGGTACCTTGCTTGTTTACCTCCCAGAGTAAAAGTAAAAGCCATCACTTCTCATCCCTTCATCCACCACCACCCTGGCATCTTGGGGCTTTTGCAGTACAGCTGCAGAGAAACAGTTCCACTGAATAGATGTTTTCTTGAGTACAGATATAATGGTTCAAAGCTGGCTCAGCGTGATGAAATAGGCCTGGGGTTCCCTAGTATGGCTGGCTCCTGGGGTGGTGGTGCCCACAGAATGAGACCTTGATCTGTTCCTTGGCCTGGGCTCCCAGGGCAGCCTGGAAGTGTTGAGAGAACAGAACTGGATGGCTTCTGCTGCTTGCCCCGGCATCACTGTAGAGATGCAAGCCACAGGCTATGTGTGTGGCTGGTGTCTCCCATCCTGGGGCAGAACTGTGGAGAGGACTTTCCTGGTGTGCCCTCAAAAGAATTCTAGTCTTCTGCAAGTTGGAGGTTGCAAGGGTGGCATTTTCTTCAGGAACAGGAAGGGGGTGACAGGATGCAGAAAACTCTGGTTTCTTATTGCCCTTTCTACTTTGTCTCTGTCACTTATCTCAGAAGACCCCAAAGGGGCACAGCAGACTCGGCACTACTCTGGGAAGAGACAGGCCAGCACCTGTTTCAAGGGTGTCTCCTGGCTGTGCAAAGGTATTTGCTCAGGAATGAGTTGCTTGCTCTCCATCCTGACATCTGCTAAGTCCAGGTGCTGCAGCTATTTTCGGAGGCTGACTTCAGGAATTACTTCCCATCATCCCCAGTCAGTTCTCATAAGCCTGTAATTGCTCTGAGCCTGTGTGCGTGCGTGCATGTGTGCATGTGTGTGCGTGTGTGTGTGTGTGTGTGTGTGTGTTTCCTGAGGCATGTGCAGCAATGCTCCTTGCCTGATTTTTAAAAAAAAAAATTTATATATTTATTTGAGAGAGAAGAGAGAGTGTGCCAGGACCTCTAGTTACTGCAAACGAACTCCAGACATGTGCCACCTTGTGTATCTGTTTTTACGTGAGCACTGGGGAATTGAATTTGGGTCCTTCTGCCTAGCAGGTTAAGATGCCTTAACCGCTAAGCTATCTCTCTAGCCCTCCCTGTCTGATTTTTGCTCTGTCTTATGTCCACTTTAACCAGTAGAGGAGAAAGTCTGAGGAAGAGAGCTGCTCTGAGCCCAACCTGGTCTGAATGTTCTCTCCTGGTTGTGCCTGGCTCTCTGGATGCATTGAATGAACAGACAACCCCAGGATCTGACTGGGTATCTGGAAAGGGCATCCACGGACTTTGTACTTCTTGGAAGACCAGGGCTCTTCTCCTTTAGAATGCGCTACTGGAAAGGCCAGGAGCCAGGCCAAGCTGACAAAAGTAACTGAAAAGCAAGAACTTTGAGGGATGAGGATATAATTTAGTGGTAGATTGCTTATCCAAGGCCATGGATTCAATCCCTAGCAACAGCAAACAAACCATAAATAAATAAATAAATAAATAAATAAATAAATAAAACCAAATAAGGAACCTTGGAGAAGAGAAAAATTTAAGTAGTTATAACAAGATTTTCAGTTAGATTTGAAAGAATCGCCTCCCAGCAGGATTGGAAACCATACATAGAACTTCCTGTTCGTGGCGGTGGCAGTGGTCCCCACACCTGAAAGGTCTAACCACAGCACAATGCTTGAGCAGTATGAAGTGACTGGTTGCTATTTTGAGTTGTTTTATGACACGTTCCGTTTCAATCCCGTTTGACGTGGATGGAGATGGAGGTTCAGCATTTAAGCCTCTGCTGGAAATCATCATGGCTTCAAACCCTCAGTTGTCTCCTTTCTCCCACTGGATTAAGAAGCTCACAGGTATGTCCAGTTCACAGCTATGGGCCACATGCAGCCCAGGACAGCTATGAATACAGCCCAACACAAAACCTCACACTTACCTCAAACGTTATGATTTTAAAATATTTTTTAAATATGTATTTATTTTCAAGCAGAGAGAGATAGAAGAGACAGAGAGTAGGCACAGCAGGGCCTCCAGCCACTGTGAATTAACTCCAGATGCATGCGCCACTTTGTGCATCTGGCTTTATGTCATGGGTACTGGGGAACTGAACCCAGGTTGTTAGGCTTTGCAGGCAGACGCGCCTTAACCGCTGGGCAAATTCTCCAGCCCAAGAGGTTTTTTTTTTTTTCCTATTATTTTTTAACTCCATTGCATAGCTCTGAATTGTGATCTTTATAAATGACAACATCCTGCTTCAGTGTCAAAAGGTTGGCCAGACGGACTTGGAGAGGTGCTTCAGTGGTTAAAGGTTCTGCAAGCGTGCTGACAGGAGTTTGGATCCCAGCACCCACATAAAGTCAGAGACAAAATAGCACACGCATCTGTAAGTCCACTACACCCAGAGCAATAGGAGGCAGAGTCAAGAGAATCTGGAAGTTCTTGGGCCAGTGAGCCTGGGCTTCCCAGGAGCAAAATGAGAAACTTTGTCTCAGACAAGATGGAGGACAATCCATCATGGGCAAGTTCTAGCACCTTCTCTTCTATGAATGGTGCTGTCCTCTGGGGCACTTTGGGAAACTCCTCCTCAGGCTGGAGTCTCTGGTAGGGGGTGGAGGAATGTTTTGAATTTTTGAATTGACCATCTGGGCATTTCTAGGTCATTTTCACCTCCACATTTTTAAAGGTAACTAATTTCTTTTTTTATTAAAAAAAAAAAACAACACCCTGAGGTT
>PVHP010050918.1:0-11624 GCA_004024765.1 Zapus hudsonius | reverse complement strand
AAAAAAAAAAAAGAAAGTCAAGGGAAGAGTATGAAAACTTCTCAGCATGTCTCCTTGGATGAACTCTCTTGCTTTCAGCTACATCTCTTTGAGGCTACTGCTCTCTCTCCTTTTATCTTCTTCTCTGCACTCCAAAGAGCTCTGCAAATCCCAGTCTCCCCATCAAGTCTTCCCTGTTAAATGAAAAGACACAAGGTTGACTCCCACACATTCCTGGCAGACTGCACCCAGGGGCTCCAGGCACATACTGCATGGCCTGACTTGAACAGGTAATCCTGGCTCTAATGATTTCATAACCAGGACTCTCACAACCCTATCAGCTCTTGGCTTCATGTACTGAGTACAAAGGCTAGGGAGTGAATCGTGGGCCTTCAGAATCCCTAAGTCAGAGCCCTCGCTCCCAGCATGACTATATCAGATGTCTTCAGGAAGCAGTTACCACTAATGAGGTCATAAGGGCAGGGCCTCATAAAAGAGTAAGACAGAAGTTTTGGCTGCATTCTCCTCCCACACCCTCTCCACCATGTAATAGAGCATGAAGGTGGAGATCTGCAAGCCAGGAAAAAGTCCTCAGCAGAAACCAAGCCCTATCACAACCTGAATGTCGGCCTTACCTTGTAAGTCCATTCTGTGTAAGAAAGTAAATCTCTGTTGGTTAAGCTTTCCAGTTTATAATTGCAGATAAAACATGTATGCTGCCTGAGCCCTCTACAGCAGCATGTGGGTCAGAGTAGGAGCAGTTACAATATGAGTTCTGACTGAATTTAGGTCACCCATCTTAGGCTAAAACTCCCAAGAGGCAAAGACTGTCAGTTTCACTTTATAGCAAAGAGCACAGTGTTTACTTAAAACAAGTACCCAATAAATAAATACCAGTAAACCTCGGCTCTAAGTCGGGGTGTTCTGCCATTCTTACTTTAGGCATACAGTTCAGTCCATGTTCCCACTTTCCTGAAACCAGGGTCTCAGTTCAAAACTATAAGCTCTAGATTCTTCAGGAAAAAACTGGAGTTATCTATAGCTTGGAGAGTTGAAAGAATGAAGCTTCCCTATTTGGTCATATGCTCATTACACTAAAGCTTGTGTGCACCATTAGGTGTCGTTTATGAGGGTGATGTGAGTGAGAGCACCTGTGGTTTTTAAGAACCAGGCAGTGTATTCATCAGCCTGGTGAAAACTATAAAAACCTGGAAATAATCAAATGTCTTGCAAGAGGTTGAGAGGAAAACGCCTCATTCTCCACCTTGGACCAGCTTACTGACTCCATCATTGACATAGATGAAGTCTTCCCCCTGCCTCAGTCTATGTTTAGACTCCCAAGTAGCAAGTATCCCTGAAGACTCTTAAACCATCAGATACAAATGTACAAGAGGCAAGTTATAAAATATGTAAGACTGTGATAAGTGCATGAGAACAGGTAGCGAGTGGGAGTGTTGAGGTGAAGGGAGGAAGGATGAAAGCTGCGCTTGGAAACGGGTACTCAGGTAGACCTCAGGAAGATGGTGATTTAAGAAGAGAAAGAAACTTAATTAGCCATAAAGCTAGCATTCTAGGCAGAGGAGCAGCTAATGCCAGGGCTTGAGCTAGGAAGGGGCACAACATGTTCAGGCCCAGCAAAGAGGCTGCTGGTACGAAGGAGTCGAGTGAGTGAGAAGTGAGGGGTTGGAAGCGAAGCTGGACAGGTAAAAGGCTTCAGAGGACCTTGACTTCTCTGACTGCAGGTGGCGAGCTGTCGCAGATACTAGGGAGGAGGAATGCCATGACCTCACATTTTAAACGGATTTGTGTGGCTGCCCTACAATATTAGTCTCTGGTCCTTATGGGACGCTTCTGTTATTGTCTGGGCACAAGAGGATCCTTTGAGTCAAGGGTAGCAGAGAGGTGAGGAGGATCAATCAAATTCTAGATACATCTGAAAGGATTTCCTAATGGGTTCCAGATGGAAAAGAATGAGTTAGGGACCATATATGTGGTTTTCCTGAGAGATGGGGGAAAATGAAGAAGTCGGTTAGGGGCAGAAAGTTTCTGGAATGAAGTTGAAAACTAGAGATAGTGTGAGGTAGGAGAGGAATTCTCTTGGCAAGGGCAACTGGAGTCCAACCCTCTTAACAACCAACATGGTGGAGATTTGCTTGTCAGAATATACTGGTTTCTCTACTTTCACCCATCCAGTTAGATATCAGAGAGACCTGCATGAAATAATTCTTTAGACAAAGGGCTCAGATTTAACTAGAAATGAAGAAGGTATCACTGTGACATTTCAAAGCAAATGTATTTATTTAGGGACATAACATAGGTGGTTTCCAATCTGGAGGTTCTATAGAGACACCTCAGAATATAGTGGGATGAACATAGAATTAGAAATCTAATTGTACATCTTCGTGTTTATATTAGCAGTTACCTTTGCACACATAAGCGAACAGTAAGTATTTGTTTGTTATATGAATAAATAAGAACTGTGTCTCCGGACCTAATGGGCAGTGATGAGACAGAGGGAGAGGATAACAGGAGTTAAGGAGAAGTACTGAAAAGTCATGTGACTGAAAGGGAACAGCATTGTGACACAAACCTGCCACTAGTATTGAAGCAGCAAACGCCAACGTGGGAGGGGTTGTACTTGCTGGAAATTCTTCTCTGATATAAAAAGGTGTTCCCTTGAAATGACTCATCCTAAGATATCTGGCACCCAGTGTTCAATTTTCTTTCTCTCCTAGAGGAAAACTCATTTAAGCGTGTTTCTGTCTGTCATTTGTGAAGAACACATCAGTTGACATTTGAAAGCAAGTGTGTTCATTCCCTATAACATGGATGGTGTCCAGGGTTGCTGTTTTGTATTGAGACTGGCAGGGCACCAGGGAGCTTGTAGCCACCAGGCTTATACACTTCCTCCTAGAAACCCAAGCTGTCTGCCACCAAAGCTAATGTGTTTCCATTTCATCCCATTTGTGTTTATGAAAGACTTGAATTGTAGGAATAGCTCATTTCCACATGCAATGTCTTCCCCCATGACGGGAACTGGGTTGCATCTTTCCAGAATTCAATGTTTCAGGAATTGCGATGAGAAACACAGGAAATAACCTTCAGTGACTGGTGTCTCTGAAGTACTCATAGCATCTCGGTTGTAAATGAGCTAAAGAATTATTATTGCTAGAAGAGAAAGAACCTGCGTTTTGAGAGGGGAAAGTTCTTAAGAGCTTTTCTGAGTAATGCTAACTGACTGGACAAGAGAAAATGTACTTCATTGGAATGTGCTCATCATGGGCTGCTGTTGTTTTTTCTTGTGCGACACTGGCTGAATTATATTTCTTTGGTCACTATACATACTACGGAAGTGGGCGGAGGCTTGAGCAGTACCTGGGATAGATTAAATGTCACAGGTCAATGTAGAAGGCCATGACTTCACTTTATGAAGCTTTGGTGACTATGGTTATGAGAAATTTGTGTTTCATCTTTGTCCTGACCTCTCCTGCACATAACTTCTAAAACTCTTAGAAATTCCTGAGTGACAGGAGTATCTCTTTGTATAAGGCCATGTTTGGTAGGTCCCATGATAGTTTCTGGTTTGGATGGAGTAGTGAGGCACCAGAAACAGAGTTAGAAGTTTCAGCCCCTCCCCTGAGCTCCAGAGAGGTAACAGGGACGGCAGTAAAAGTTAATCACCAATGACTGATGATTCAGTGAGTTATGCCTGTATAACAGACCTCTGTAGAACCCCTCAATGACAGGGTTTAGAGAGCCCTGAGTTGGGGATCACCAGAGGTGCTGGCATTCCCAGAAAGTAGATGGAAGCATTTCAGCCTGAGCATCTCTCACCAGCTTCTCCTGAGCTATGTTCATTAACCAGTGATACAAATCAAGGGTTTTTCTCAGTTCTGTGGGCTTGGTTTGACAAATGTTTAAACCCCAGGAAAGGGTATGGTCACCTAACTTCATGGTCATCTGGTCATTCAGAAATATGGATGAGTTGGACTTGTGTTTAGCATTGCAATGGAAGCAGCCTTGTGGGTCTCCTCTAACTCCAGGTTTTCAGTGTCAGAATTAAATTATAACAATGACCCACTTGATGTGTAGGGCTTCGGATCATTGATTAATGTGGGAAGAATCCCACACATTTAGTGGTCGAAGTGAGGAAAATGTAGTTTAGATTAATGCACCCTTTTTTTACCCAAATACACAAGAAAATATCTTTGAAGGTTTGTATTCACAAATATTTCTTAAATATTTTTGCCCTTTATCAAATTTTCTTCTAGAAATAAATCCTAAGAGTTAGATGGACATATCAATCAAATACTGGTGATTGACAAGTGAGGAAACCAAAACTCTAATAATCTTGCAGACTTAATTGGTTGTCCACAGCAGCAGTACCTGCATCTCAGATGCATGTTTCATTATGCATCACTTATTCAGGACACCCTCTTCAGATACCAGTTTACTGATACATATTATCACATTTAACCCTCACAATAAGCCATGGGGTCAAGTTTATTATTTTGCATATTTTTAAAGTGTAAAATGATAGTAAAGTGTAAAAAATAGTGGAGAAGTGGCTCTCCCACCACTGCACAGCTACCAAAGCAAGGATCTGGGAATTAAATCTCAGCAGTCTGACTCCCAGATCCAGTCTCCTTACAGCACAAAGGTTTCTAAATAATGCAATCACATTTGAAAGAATGTGCATTTTGGAAGCAAAATGGAAGACATTTTCCAGTCATAAGGCATGTAAGAATTTCTGAGAGCTGATTCAGTACATTATGGCTGGAGCCCAGAAGTCTTCTCTGGATCAGGTGTATGTGACTGGGTTGTTTGAGTACATCTCTAGATACATGCATCTGAGGTATAGGCTAGGGGGTCTTTTGGATCCCTAGACTTCAGCAAGTCCTTGGACATGTGGCCCAGTGGTCTGATGAGACAATGTTCCTTTTTGGTGCAGATGCTGGTTTGTCATCCAGAATTCACCAGCTGCAAACAGCCTCATAGAGAAGCTACCTTCTTTCCTACTGAACTAATTCTCACTTCCTCAGGCATATACCCAGGATACAATGCTCAATGCACTCTGCTCCTCCTTTGTACCAGTTTTGTGCTGGCTTGTTCTGCACCAGGGACGGAAGCTTATCCTTGCTCACCTCCTGTTGTCCAGGGAACCTCACATGGATGGAGTGTCTTCCCTGCACAGAGAGGAGATGCACTCTCACTAATTGCCCTGAAGAATGTCCTGGGCAGAATTCAGACTGCCCCCGAAAACTGTCTGCTATTCATAATAGAGACTAGGGTTGGAGGCAGAGGTATGGAGGAGGGAATGAGGTCATAAGGCATGTGTCCTCGGCACTGTGTTGGGTGCGCTGAGTAAATCATCTAAGTGAAATCCTCATAGCAGCCATTCAGACTTCATGGAGCGTTCACATTCTTACCAATGAGAGTCCTTGGTTCAGAGAAGTTGGAGAATGTGCCCAAGGTTGCACAGTTGATGGATGATTCATCCTGGTCTAGGTGGCTCCAACGAGTATATTTTCAAATTTTAGTTTGCTTCCATAATAAAATTTTGTGCCTGGCACACAGTGAAGTGAGTTCATTGGAAACCCTAACTCTCCAGATTGAGAATTGTTAGCCTTTGAACTGTAGTGGGATTCTAGCAAGTTCTGAGCTAAGAATGATTTCCCGGAAAGCTCCCAGTTTTAAATAATCACACAGCATTTTTTCTTTACAACTCATTAGAGGCACAGCTGTGGAATTGAGAGGATGCAGCATAGGATTCACGTATATGTAAATACCTTTTATTTGCTCATGCAAACAGTTTTGTCTGACTTATATCTTAGAGACCTTTCCAAACAGAGGTGTTTTCATAAGCATTCTTCATCAGAAATGTGCTAGGAATGGCTATGGCTTAAGACATTCATTTTCTTTCAAGAATACTGTGGTCTCTCTATCTGTCTGCCAATGTCAAAAGCCAATGTAGGGGCTAGAGAGATGGATCAGTGGTTAAGGTGCTTGCCTGCAATGCCAAATGACAAGGGTTCAATGCCCAATTACCCAGATAAAGCCAGATGCACAAAGTAGTACATGCATCTGGAGCTCATTTGCAGTGGCTAGAGGCCCTGCTACACCCATTCTCTCTCTCTCCCTCCCTCTCCCTCTCCCTCTCCTCCCTCTCTCTCCTTGCAAATAAATAAATAAAATATTTTTAAAGTCTATGTAACAGGTAGAGTGAAGAAGGAAAAAAAGGAATCCTTAATGGCCTCTTATTTCCTCTTAAAGATACATTTTGAGGTGGTTGGAGTGACATGGAACAGGTTGGATATCCATTATGAGAAATGTTTGGGACTAGAAGTGTTTCACATTTCAGACTTTGAAAGTTTCACAGATATATTGAACATCTTTGGGTTAATACCCAAAGGTAATCATGAAATTCATGTTTGTTTGTGTACAACTTGCACAGTATGAGAATAATTTGCACAGTATTTCTAGTAAATCTGTCTTGTGACTGAAACCTGTCCCATGAGGTGAAGGGGAAGATTTCCACTTGTGACATTATGGTGGCATTCAAAAAGTTTAAGATCTTGGTACAGTTTAGATTCTGGCTATTCAGACTAGAGGTGTTCAACCTGTACCAAGAAATCAATCTATTCACCATCCTTCAGTGGAATTTTCTCTTTTTGTGGAAGGAAAAGCTTTATTTCAGCATATGGTTTTGATAAGAAGTTTCATCACAGTGGGGAAACCTTGGCAGAGCAGACAGCCAGCATACATCTTCACATTAGCAGGAAGAAAGAAGCATGCTGAGAGGCTGATGTTCTCGAGTCCTTAAGGAATGGTAGTGTTGTGGTCAGCTTTCTAGTTGCTGCACAGAAAGAACCCAAGCAAAAGTGGCTTGTGGAGGAATGGGTTTATTAGGCTTAAGGACTTGAGGGGAAACTCCATCCTGGCAGGGAAGATGATGGCATGAGCAGACGGATGGACATCACCTCTGCCACAGCACTAGAAACAGTGGCAGGAAGGTGTGCCAAATACTGGCAATGGGAAGCTGGCTTATAACCCCAAAAGCCCTCCCCCAACAACACAGCTCTAGTGAGGTTGTAATTTCCAAACTGCCATCAGCTGAGGATCGATCTATCAGAACACATTCATTTGTTTGTGGGGGACACCTGGATCAAACCATGACAGGTAGCAAACTTTTATGGATATTGTCCTTTTAGGCACAAGTGCTTAGTAAAATATCTATCCATTGATGTGGAATTGAATTTCTATGAAACTGACCAAGTCATTGTCATGTGATTAACAGAGCTTTGTAAAGAACTCAATGTCATCTCTGTTCAATGAGCAGTCCCTCCCCTTCTAAAGTCCCCAGTGACTGTCCTTCAATTATTTTTCTTTCCTTGAAGCAGGGGATCATTCTCTCCCAGTGGTAAATGTTCAGTAACCAGCTGGGAGGATGTTTGACAATGAGGTCAAAGGAGGGCACAGAGGCTAGAATTTGCAGCATTTGCCAGTTTCTGTGGTACAAACATTCTCTCCACAGACAAGCTGATGCTGCCAACATGAAGTTCTACCATGGAGTGGGGAAGGGATACCAAGGTCAGCCCCTACGAGTGCTGTGATTATCCTTTACATATAAAGATACTATAAATTCCAGTTTAGTGAGAATGACATCAACCCTAAATGAGCTCAGAAAAAGAAATCTCATAAAGGACATTAGCATCCTAGAAGTCATCATTTTCCTGTGAAGGTGCAGTTGATAAGGTAAGAAGCCTCGGAGAAACATCCACCAAGAGGACGGCTACCTACACAGGAGTACATGTATATATGTCTCTCCGGCTAACAGTGGCATGCAGTCACAGATGTGTGACAACCTAGCCCAGCAGGCAGAGCATGAAGTGGTCTTGTCAGTGTGAAAATGAAGACTGAAGGAATAGCCCCTGCTGACATAAGCCACCCACAGCCTGTCACTGCGTGAGAAAAATGGCAGCCCTTTGCGCTAGATGGTTGTACCTAGACTAGATCCAGCAGATAGGAACTCCAGCACTGCTTCCTATGTGCATCATGGAAGAACAAAACTGACCCAGTTCTTTCAAATTTATACTGAAAATAAAGATTCTCAAAAGCATAAATATCAGAATGCTTAAAAGTCAAATAACATATGTGAATTATAAGGTATCTCTGATCCAGTTATGTCTTCTATAAGATATAGATTCCAAAGTTAGGATGTAAGAAATCATGCTTAACTTCAGCCAATGCTTCTAATGCTTTAAATGTCCCAGTTTCTCCAGAAAATAAAAATCTTATTAGATCAAGCTGGGGACACAACTGAGCAATGTTTACGGGGTGATAAGACACATATGTGACAATTGTGGTCTCTTTGCCCCTTGAGATAGAAAAAAATAAAGTACACTGATTTAAATCCAAATCAACCTTCATACATGTATAAATATCCTATTTATGGTACTAGGGCTTGGGAGATGGCTCAGCAGTAAAACATACTTGCTGGCAAAACCTGCTTCTGGCCCAGGTCAATTCTCCAGGACCCACATAAAGCCAGGTACAGCATCTAGTGTTCATTTGCAGTAGCCAGAGACCCCAGCATGTGTACACACACCCCAGTAAATAAATAAAAATATGAAATAAATAAATACTCCTGTTGCACTGATGGTATATAAAAAATAACAGCTTTGTTACCATATTGTTCCATGTTACACAAAGTGCCCGGTGTGGAGGATTTTTGTGTATTCCTAAAGGTGTTCACCTATCATCATGATGTAGTGGCAGACCATTGTTTTATCTCCCCCCCATCAATTAGCAATCACTAAGCATTTCCCTCATCCCAGGCCCTGGCCAATGCTAATCTGCATTCTCTCTCATGAACAGTTCATACAAAGGCATCTCACTCCATGGGTCTTCAGTGCGTGCTTGTTTCATTTGGCCTCAGGCTTGTCACTATCAGTGTGTCACAACCTCACTGCTTTCAAGAGCAAAATAATATCCACTGTCTACTGTATCACATCAATTGATAAATATTTGGATGGCTTCAATTTTTATTATGAACCATACTGCTAGGAACATCCATGTTGATGAGATTTTATACATATTGACACGTGCTTCCAATCCTCTTGGTTATCTACCCAGGAAAGGAATTGTCGAGTCATATGGTAACTCTATGTTTAACATAGTGGGGGACGGCCAGACTCCACTACAAAGCAGCTCTGCCATTTTCTATCTGAATCAGCCATGGGGAAGGGTCCCAAACTCTTTCTGTGATGCAGTCAGTTGTTACTGTCTGCATTTCCATCACCCCCATCCTAGTGGGTATAAAATTCTAGTTCATTCTGGATGTTATTTGCCCTTCCCTAATGATGCTGAGTAAATTTTTATGTGCTTATGGGCAATTTTTATATCTTTTTTGGAGAAAAGCCTATTCATATCTTCTTCCCATTTTTAAAAAGGTTGTCTTTTTAGTAATGAGTTGTAAGAATTCTTTCTATATTCTTTATACAAGTTCTTTATCAAATGTTTGATTAGAAAATGGATATCTTCCATTATATGTATGTTTCTACTGTATCTTTAAATTATATTTTTAATTGACACATAAAGAATTATGGATTATGATGTTTCAATGCGTTATACGCTGCATAATAATTAGCTCAAGAAGATAGTATTCTGTCACCTCAGCTATCAAATATTTCTCTGTGTAGAACCATTTAAAACTCTTTTAACTAGCTAATAATGTTAAGTGCTTAAATAAATGTGGTCAACCATAACTATCCTATGGTGCTATAGAGCATCCAATATTCTTCCTCCTATTCAACTGCATTCCTATACCCTTGAACTATCTTCACCTGCCCCTCCCCCCCAAGCTCTTTATATAAAAATTTTCTTTATCTTATGAAACCCAATTCATCTTTTTTTCACTTACACTTGAGTTTTATCTAAGAGACCATTTATTTAGACCCTCTATCCATTTTGAGTCAAGTTTTGTACATACTTTGGCACTGATAGTGTCATCGTCACCTCTACCTTTTAACTCTTTCATCTGAGTGTGCTCTTTATGTTCCCACATTGACACACAGAGAATCTGGGTGCTTTCTTGAATTATACCCCACAACACACACACACACACACTCTCTCTCTCTCCTCTTCAACAAAATCATGTCACAGTCAGAATGAAGAGTCCAACATCAACTTCTCAGCACTTCTGACCTCCAGAGTTCTTTTGGCCACAGGACAGGACATTTGAGAGTCTCTGCTTCTTAACTCCATTCTGTTCAGTCCTTCTCTCTTCTTTGACCTGCTCTGTTCTACTCCTCAAAGCCTCTAAAAATGTAAAACAAATTTGATTCATTTTCTCAGGCAGTTGGACTTAACTATCCAATTTTCTTTCTTGAGTTTCTGATAACTTTTATACCCTTGGGATTTCTCACTTTCCCAATAATGTATTTTCCTTCCAAAAGACAGTTTCTACCCTAATAGGAATTCCAGTACAATTTTTCACATCATTATTCTAAGCAAAGTTTGACAGGATGGTGGATAGAAGGTAGAGAAAGCTTAGGTAGCTAAGTAACAAAAAATGAGAATAACCAATAAACACAAGACATGAAGACTAAAACACTTGATGTGGTCACTTTGGCTGTCATCAGGCAGGGAGTTAAACATAACTTATTGATGAGATCCATGTGGTAGGTGGAGCACAGGTGTGAGAGGGAAAAGAAACCAACTTTAAATATAGAAATCGATGATGGACAAGTGTTTGGAACCCTTTGGATCTCAAAAAAGTGCATGGTAGCATGCCATCTATGGTTTGAACAGCTTACCACACAGCATCGTATTAAAACAGCATGAAACTGCATTTAAAAATCTGACTCTATTATCCAGGCATGGTGGCTCATGACTACAATTCCAACACTTGGGGTGCTGAGGTAGGAGAACACTGAGCTTTAGGCCAGCCTGGTCTATAGTCCAGTGAGTTCCAAGTCAGACAGCTAGAGTGAAATGCTGTCTGAAAAATAAAGAATCTGAATATGTTTATAGCAGTTTATGTCTGGTTTATTTGCCAAATGAGTTAGGGAAGCTACCTCTCTATTCTCATTTATTTTCAATTTTAATCCTGTGGACTCACAACTCTGAAATCCAAGCTTTGTCATAGCAAGCCATTAACCAGCTGTTCCTTCTGCTGAGACCCCAGCAAGCTGGATGAGGGTGTGGATGAGGACCAGGCCCATGGGGCAACCTTCTTTCCAGATGCTGCATTGTGTCAGGTCAGGGCTGTGCCACACACACAGATAAACTTTGCTGCATAGAAACAGTCACGTCCTTGCCCCCCACCCCTCACTTCCTCTGGCTTCAGTTTACACAGTTTACTATACATTTTTCTAGGAACATAGGATAATAAACAAGTGTGGTTTATAAAAACAATGTGAAAAAGAAATATCACTACTAGCAGAGCAGCAGGCCAGAACAGAGGCCAGCACCATGCTTGGAAAATCGCTGCCCCAACTCTTTTAAAAGCTGGGCCAACTGCCTCCTTGGAAGTTGTGGAACATAAGAAATGAGGACCGGATTTTAGGAGTAACTGGCAGCCTTAAAAGCTTAAACACACTTCATTGAGGAATTAATCTTAATTTGCCTTTTGTTTGTGAATC